>CAAKHC010019755.1:67170-115325 GCA_901007825.1 Macroramphosus scolopax | reverse complement strand
AGTGATAGCCGCAACAGTGTGTAGCTGGTGTTGTTTTCACCCTGTGTGTGTGTGTGTGTGTGTGTGTTTGGGATGGGAGATGACTGGAGGAAGGGAGGGGAGGATTGTGTGGCTTGGTGCTTGTGTCATGGTGTTTGCCACCTGCTGTCGCACAATACCGGGGGAATTGTATGCGTGTGTGTGATTGTGTGTGTGTAGGAAAAGAGCGCCGGTTCCTGGGGGACCCATCCTGCGAGGATGCTGTGCTATTACTTGTCAAGCGGAGGATATGAGTCCCCGGGGATGGTGAGTGGAAACAGAGAAAGACAGTCACAGGAATAGCGGAAGAGAGGGAAGACTGATGGAGCGAGGGGGGGCTGAATAGTGTTTAAGTGTCTGGGGAGTAGACACACGCAGGGACGGGTGTCCTTCTGGCCCCTGCTGTTCAGGACACAAGCTGTCCCTGAGATAGAAGAGGGGGCAGTCAACCCAAACAAAAGATAGTGATTTAACAAAGTGGGCTGTTAATGACAGTCCCGTGCCTAATAAAACCATATGAACACAGACTAGAGAGAAGGGATGCTGCTGCAGCAGTTTTAGGACTGATGTGCTTAAGTGATGCAGTACAGTCAAAGTACAGAGAAAATAAAATAAACAGAGAGGGAAATAACAGAAAGGTCTGGGCATGGGAAGTAGACCTATTGCCAAAAAAGTTGTTGAAGAGTTATTTAATTTATATGACCTGCTAAAAGTTAATGACCTGGTAATTGTTTTCCATTGGACCTGGACGGACAGATTCCTTTAATCCTCAAGGGGGCGGAGTTAGGGGTAAGAGGAAGAGGTGCAAAGGAAAGGAAAGACAAATCAGAAATGTGTGATGACTGGAGAAACAATAGTTGGGGAATCAATGTAAGAATGAGAGAGGGATGAGAGAGGGCAGAGGGAGGTCAGGAGAAAAAGGGTGACGCAGAAGCAGATGATACTTGAGGGACTAAGACAGAGTGACAGCTGGTGTCTGATCTGAGGATCCCTCCTTCGTCCTCCCATCACCCTCTTTAGTCGTATTAGGGGGTCGAACTGAGGAAACTGGAACTTAAATCTTCCCCTCAAACAGTAAAGTAATGATCAGACAGCGTGTACGGGTGGAACTGTGGAAGAGAGTGAAGGACGTGATGGAAACAGTGGGAGGGTGAAGGTGTAGTGATGTCTTAGCAAACTAAGGTGTAAACAGACTTAAGCTTCAAAACTTCTCTTCTCGAGTTACAGATGATCCCGTTGTCGCCTACCTGCCAGTCTGTTGTTGACACGATTATGTCTGGACCAAAGCCACAGCACCGCTGAAGACAACGTGTTCACCTCCCTCAGGCCCTCGCTTGCCATATTCTCGAAGTGTTCGGCACACGGCCTGCAGCCAAAGAAGCTGTTGACGTACCTTCTCATCGCATTCAGCACCTCCTGGGGATCTGGAGGGGAATGACAAGACATCCTATGATCAGTGCTTATCACCCCTCAACTCCTGTTATTAGAAGATGTAATTTAGGCAAAAGCAAAGGCATAATCATCAAACAGAAACAAGTCATTATCTCCTATATGAAGCACAATGGCTCTTTCACTTCACTACACATCAGAGTATATTGTCAACCTGTGCTGCAGCCTGATAGCTCGCTAATGGCCGCACGGCTCCACAGCCTCCTGGATTCCCACGGTTATATGGGCCAGGAGTCACAGAGAGCTGGGTTAACCCCATATTGAGTGAATAATCTATACGAAAGGGATAACCCAATCTGGAGATTAAATGCAGTAACCCTCTGTGTGAATGGTGGCCAGGTTGTTGTCTCAGGGCCGCAACAGTCCACAAACATATTTTCCTGGAGCGGTTTGCTTTTGTTCTGGGTTTAGCCGTTCCTTTAGATGAAGCTTTTGATAAACCGCAGAGGCAGTGAGGGTGTTTTGATGTGTGTGATGAGGATGACCATGCTGCGCTGTGTGTGTGTGTGTTCTCACTTGTGATACTGTACGCAGCGTTTGAGTGTATGAATGAGATCTTTGAGTTTTATTTGGCAATCAATACTGTATTGTGCATGCAGCCGTTGAGCCGGTGGCCTGTGGGGGGCCAGATGGACGCCCCTTTTGGTCAGTCCATCTGCAGGTCACATGACGGTCCATAAACCCCGGGATTAACCTCTGTGCGTGTGTGTGTGAATGTGCATGTGTGTGTGTGTGTGTGTGTGCTGAAGAGAGCTTAACGCCCCTGCTAGAAGCGGAGCCTCCGGTCATCTGCCTGTTTTATTAACCACTCACATTCCGCTAATCTAACATAATCCGTTTTCACACAGTCACAATTAGGCTCAATATAGCTCTGACGACAAGACAAAACACCGGAGAACTCAAAAAAACGTTGTGTGTGTGTGTGTGTTTTCTATGTGATGTTATATCACATCAGCATGGAAAGAGGACCAGCAAACATTCCAGAGCTAATTTGTTTACAAAGCCTCCCAAAGCCGCCATCCTCAGTCCAACCTGTGAACTCTCAATGGCCCCGTTCATCCACAGAAATACAACATGTGTGTTTGTTTGTTTGTTTGTGTACCTGATGCTTCGGATTTCTTGGCCTGGACAGAGAGAACGTGGAAGAGAGTCCACACTCCACATGGATAACGTCTCAGGTGGGGCTGTGAGCCCTGACAGCCCACCCACCTCACTCCTTCAGGCAAAGCCGTGTCTGGAGCCTGAGAGGGAGGAGGAACAGGAACAAGCGTGTAAATGTGAATCCGAGACAAACAGAAAGAGAGAAAGCAGCTTAATAACCCGCCAAAAAAAATCCCCTTAAAAGAAGTGCGTCTCCAGCATCTCCAAACCGGTTCAACTTAATGAAAGCCGTTCCGTGTGGTTTCCTTGATCAATGACAAGTCAATCTCAGGTTAATGGCTCAGCCCTCCACTAATGAACAGAAGCGATCCAGATCTCTAACCACGAGCCACAGTTGAATCCCACAACATAACTCTCTGACACAAAGTCGTTTCTCTCGCCGCACTCTATGGCCATCGCCGGCGTGATTGACAGGGTTATTCACATGTCAATAGTAAAGATTTTGTGTGCGTACACGTGTGTGTGTGTGTGTGAGTCCATTTCCTCAGAGGTGAAGTCAATTCATACCTTCCCATTGATTCATTGATCCATTGATCGGCCTGCTAAAAGCTAATGATGTAAGTAAGTGAGTCTTTCAATTTGCAAGGGGCCATATACTGAAGGCACGCAGGCTTCATTCCAAAGACAACAGCACATAGATTCTCAGCTGGATGTGCTGGCACAGAGACAAGGACAAAGTGCATATTGGAACATCTATTTTATATAAATATATATAACGTTCATTTTTAGCAAAAATACATTAAGAGCGACTCGCACTGAGTGTTTCACAGAAATGTTGGTTAACAGAACAGGCGTCCCCCTTTGGTGCTCCTGAGGTGGGATGAACTGACGAGTGACCTTGGTCCCTCATTGAAACACCCGATAACTCCCAGACAGACGTCCACACATCAGTCTTGTGACGGCCTGCCTTCCGTCTGCTTTCTTTCCTTTCAGATTTAAGTTCACTGACGTTCTCAATTTGTGTCCATGAATCCCTCAGCATGTAACATGCTGCTTACTTCCTTCACCTAAAGGGACGAACATCCACGTTCGGTGCAGCAATAACAATGTGAAACACTCATTCTTGACTCACCTGTGCTGAGTTGTCCAGAATCTCTTGAAAGGCCTCATAGGAAACCTCATCAGCTTGGTTCTGTATCCACGAGTGCACAGACGTCAACAGGTTCATCACCATAGGCCGGCCTGGAAAGTACTGCAGACATAAAACAGCACAAGTGTTGGAGTGGCCGCAGTGATGCAGGAAAAGCTGTTTATTTTTGAAAGATGAGGCGCAAGCTTAGTTTATGGAAACATAAACTAAGTAAGTCACTTTTAGCGACATCATTCTTTCAGTCAGCTCATTGCCATTAGATCCATTTTCAGATGAAGCTTCACTGAAGAACTTCAACAGACTAAAAAGTGGCCAACAGTGAATATTCTGACTTTGTACCACATCAATCATCCTGTTGCAGCTGAAAATAGTCCCTGACATCTGACAAATTACTCCTATACACTGCCCAGCTGTGAAACTAGTGAGAATTCTGAAGTGAGATTTCATATTTCAGACAAGGTAAGATTTCAGTATTCAGAAGAAGCCAGCAGACTCTGAGGGCCAAAGTAGAACATGATGTATCGGCTGAGTGTTGAGAGATGGTCTGATGCACTGTTGGTTTGCGGGATTTCCTGACAGTAATCAAACATTATCCTTAAACATGCATCCGTTTCAGCCTGAAATGAATCAAGTTAAATACCAAAAAAATATATTAATCTTACATGCGACTTTGTTTGTCCTGTACAGTACTGATGCATTGTACTAAATCAAATTATAATACCTTCACTATTGGTTGCCAACAGTTCCCTGACAATGTTACGCGAGGCATTTATCTGCACTTATGTTGCGGTTTGAGTGCTTTTTCCTTCTCGGCACTTGTCAAGAATTTCACAAAAAAGTGACAACAGCGGAGCTTAAGCCTCTTCCTTCATTAAGATCCATTTCCTAAGCCCCAGACAACGGCTAAGCCACCGTCCTCTCAGGTGTTGTCCTCATGTGTATTTACCTCTTTTCAAACTATCGCTACACTGGTAACAAACACGGATGAGAGGGAACATGATACTGTAACTAGCGAGGCGGGTGCACAAAGGGAAAGAGGAAATCCACCTGAGGGGCGTCTGAGAGAAGTGATGACAGGGTTAAGACGGACACAGACGAGCGTCTCGTTAAACACACCGTGCTGACAAAAGACACAGCTGATGTCTTGAGAGCTCTGACTGTAAGAGAGGGAAGAGCGCTTTCATGAATGTCAGCTAAATGTGCTTCCTATTCTTTCAGTAAGCTGCTCTGTGGAAAGGTTTATCATAACGCTCCTGTTGGTCCCAAATAAACTCATTAGAGGGATCACGTCTTTCCCAACAACAGAAAACAACAGGTAAGAAATAGGATGCTGCCATGGTAACTCTGGTTTCATTTTTTGTTCCTAATCTTTC
The DNA here is from genome assembly GCA_901007825.1 of Macroramphosus scolopax. Lineage (NCBI taxonomy): Eukaryota > Metazoa > Chordata > Actinopteri > Syngnathiformes > Centriscidae > Macroramphosus > Macroramphosus scolopax. Next base: position 110,234 of record CAAKHC010019755.1, on the reverse strand, counting down.
TTTTAATGGCACACGTAATTATTTTCAAATCATAGTTTTGTTCAAAGTGCGACAGACTTCAACAGTTGTGATGAATCTCCAGGAGAGAAAACAGGGAAAATAAAGGAAGCAGAAGAGAGACTCAGCTCGGTTTTGCTTCGCATCACTGAGTCGTTGTATTTGGCCTCCGCCATCTGCTCGGCTAAATACACCTGCAATCACTGACAATCGTGCGCTCAGCCTGTCGCTCATTCTTCCATTCATCTCCCTTTAACAGGATCGGAGAGTTACACCCGGACCACTTAACCAGACCTCCAGCGATTTGCTTAAATCTTTGTCTCCCAGGCTGGCCTGTGTTCCTCGCTCGGCGCTGGCGGCTGCACGCGGAACCGCTCGCTTCTCATCCACTCAGACTTCGGAACCCTGTGCTCACTTTTGACAGTTTTATCGCTTCGTGTAATCACTTAAATTTTAACTAATGAAGAGAAACATACTTCTGTTTGGAACATAGCTGCCTCTCATAACTCACAATCAATCACGAATTAAATAGAAAATAAATCAGTAAAGAGATGAACAGCACGCACACACACACACACACACACACACACACACACACACACACAGGATATCAGGATAAGCATACATGAAAGTTAAACATCATAAATCCCTATTTACCATCTATTATAATTTATTGCGTTTCAACAGCAAACCTTTTATCGACTCCTGATCTCAACATGGTGCAAAATTTAAAATTTATGATTTGTCCATCCCATTTGTGCGAGTTCGGATTGACAAAACATTACAAACACTTCCCAGTATGACCCAGTAAAGTTCAACAGCGCCACAAATTACAGCCTCTAAAATAACCATTAAAACAAATTAACACCTCTCAGACGGACTACAGCTCATGACTGGAAGATGTTTTGTATTGTACTGCATTAGTTTCATCAAGCAGGTCGAGGTAAACCTCTATGGAAGAAGACACGCCGAGTACTAAAGGAGATGTGTAACAAAGGGCCTGATGTCTGCTGCTCGCTGCTGGGAAAGTGATATAATAGGTTTAGGTTAGGATCGAAGGTCTGTATGCCAACCGGTCAGGAAAGCTCATTAAACAGCCGTATGAATTTAACCAGAAGAGAAAACGCAGGTGTTTGCCTGTAATGGGCTTAGTTAAGCATCACCAACGCAACACTATTCATGGGCTCTCTGAAGCCCCCGAAAAAACTCACTGAATGTTCAGCTCTTTGAAACCATCTGTGCTTTTTTTTACATTTCTCTTAACCCGTAAAGTCCCACTGCTCCTGATCATGAATGAATAAAATCAACCAGCTTACATTACATTTTGGAAATAGTAGTTTTTTCCTATGTAGATGAATTACTGTGCAAACGGCAGTGAGAGGCTGCGATCGAATATAAAGGTCAAGTCAAAGCCTGCACAGCTCTGACGTTGTCGGGTGAAATTTAAGAGGCTTGAAATAAAAAAAATGTCATAGAAAAAACTATATTGAAAATTCTCTACGTTGGTGATCAAATAATTTGCATCATCCTCTTAAAAAAAACAAAAACGGACATTTCAACTACGTGGATTGAAAAACAAGATCTAATTTAAGAGCATCACAAATAAAAAGGGAGAGACAATACTGCTAATTTTGTGATTCATAAAAAAACAAACAGCTATTTATATCATCTGAAAAGTCCCTGAAAATGAGTATATGTAGAATAAAATTTCGTATTTGGGATCAATACGGATTGCTGATAGTTTACTAGAATTGATACATCTTTTGTTTCTACATGTTGGTCTGGAAACCTTGCATCTTAAAGAAAAACAGCCACACTCCCGTTGAACCATGACAATCCCCTTCACCCCGGCAATATGTCATCCCTGATCGGATTAGTATCAGAAGCACTTGAGAAACCGCTCCTCGTGGTGAGGGTCCCGAGAGGGGAGCATCTGCTGGCTGGAACAGGGCAGACTGGGCCGGGGCCGGGGGAGAAGAGGAAGGAAGCCCCATGGTAATAATCCCAAGTTCAATCCACGCAGGGAGGCAGCGGACAGGGCTGCAGACATGCCGGAGCGGGAACCACAACAGACACAAGGCCTCATCATCACAAACACACACATACTTTCTACTGTCGGTTAAGTAGCCGAAGCTACCGCAGGAAAAACAACCCGCTGCAGTGACTTATTCTGAAAAAGTAATGTGATTACTTATTGCTTAGCATCTTACTAAGCCAGTAATAGAGGTCTACGTGAACGTTACAGCCCTGACGTGAGAAGCCTGGATCCCTTCAGACCAAAGCCCCCCTTTAATTCTTTGTCTCTCTGTCCCCTCCGGGGCTGGAGGGCTTCTTTCAAGAAAAACAGGTTAGAGGTGTAATCCCTCAAAACCTTGTTTTAATGCTCTCATGCTTCCTAAGATCCCCTTTTTTTAATCCTCACAAACATGTAGAGAGGATTCATAAATCCGGCTTCAGCCTGACAAGACAGTAAATCTCGTAATATTATGACTGTGTGCAGAAAGATAAAAGAAAAATAAACCACCCCCGTGTTTACATGCTCGGATTCAGTAACACAAGAGGATTCAATATTGATGTGTACAACAAAGACACAAAGAAATCATAGAATTATAATTCCTCGAGGAAAGAAGATGACAACAAGAAGGGGACAAATAAACAATCATTCTGACTTGGCAATCCCGTATTAATATGCTGCACGCTCACACTGTGCGTGCGTGCAACAATGTCCCCCCGTGCAAACACACACCCCCACGACTGCAAATAAACTTATTGTTCCGTCTGGTAAATCTTTAAAAAAAAAAAACGTCATTACTGAGGAATGTGTCACCAATGTGAAACGATGACACACACACACACCCCGGTCAGGACAATGTGAGTCACTTTTAATCTAATCATATGACTCACACAAGGAGCTCAGGTGTCAAGATTTTTACATACTGCGCCACAGAGGACGTTTCCTGACCAATCAGCCATCCGTCGTAGGTGAAGCATCACAGATGAGGAAACAACTGACGATCAAAAATACATTTAATCATCTAAATGTGTATCAACTAAAATATAATGAATGAATCAACCATGGATTTTGAATAGAACATGTGACTGCCTGTAAGTGTCGTTTACTCTCACGTCAAATCCCCTGCAAGTCTTTTCACCCTGCTTCACAAACTACTTGCTCGTCTTACATTAACTGCTCCTAACAAGCTAACTGGCTGAATGGATTTTCTTTGAATTGAGAGCGCTCCGTCAAACGTCAATGAGGACTGTCACAAGTCCCGGTCAGACGCAACAATGACGGCCAGCCTCCTTAGCCACACAAAGCCCCGCCGAGCGTCCGGCCCATTCTGGTAGAGGGACAGGCTAAAAATACCACTGGGACCTGCCGCTATTGACTAAACAAACTGGAGCTAATGGGAGGCCACAGCGCTCCGCCCCACACACACACAAACACAAACGCAGTGGCTTGCTACAAGTCCTCCCTAGAGAGGGAGATATAATCAGAGAGATTGGTGGCAGACGAGGGCAGTGAGAGAGCCTGGTGCGTAGCCAATAAGGACAGGGCTCGCAGGTCAGGCCTCATCATCACAACATGTTTGCCTGGCTGGCACACTTCTGCTATGAGGACGGAGGTGGAGAGGGAACAAGGGAGCATGAGAGCAGAAAAGGAAAGGAAAAAGCAAGTGGATGCATTGATATTAGATGTCCATAAAAGTTGAGGAAGCAAACATTAAATCTTTGATGAATTAAATCCTGCACATCGATAGCAGTGGAATGTGGTTTCAGAGAGGGAGCAAAAAAAGAAATAAAAAAAGAAATGAGGGGATGAATGAATGAATGATAGATGGAGAATCCAGGGGGGAAGCGAGTGTTTTGAGGGAACTTGGCAAGTATCTGCAGAAATGCCTGTGTGAAGCCAAAGAGGGCTACAACATGAAGAGGAGGAGGAGGAGGAGGGAGGCTGGCTTATAATCAGGCTCTGTCTTTAAAGGTCCGCTGGGCGCTGGGTGGGTGGCAGCCACGCTTCAACACCCCTGGGAGCCGAAATCAAGAGGGTCAACAATACCCAAGAGAGTATTTATGGCCCTTCTCTGGTCAATGGGCTCCACTCGTGCTTTCAGTCATGCATGTGTGAAACAACACTATATTTTGTAAAAAAAAACTAATAGGGTAAATTTCAAAAATACTCTAATGATGTTTAAAGGAATTAAAAACATGTCATGGATCAAATACAAAATCCTTCAAAACAATAGAGACAATGTGAGAACATTTTGAAGTCTCATTCTCCATCTAGTGGTGACCTGCTGCAACTACACAAACCTTCTGTTGCAGAGGTTCACCGTGAGAGGTGAGACAACCTGGAAGCTTTCTTATAACTAGATTGGTTTTACGTTGTCCTCTGGTAAACATGCAGCCCAGATAATGTTTCTGATAACAGAAACTGATGAGCAAAATGGGCGAAAACAACCTATCCAGGGGAACATATCCCACCAAAGAACTAAGCGTGTGTGTGTGTGTATTACATGTGTATATGTAATACTCTCTTCACCTTTGCCAAGACAGAGATGTAACTCTTGAGAGAATTCAGGGCCTCTCCTTTGAAGACAGCATGAGCAGCCAGCTCCACACGCATGGAGTAGTGCAGTGTTGACTCCAGGTCTGCCATATACACCCTGGACCTGGGCAAGCACACACACACACACACAACCACACATCATGTCAGCACATAATAACGGGGAGCAGAAAAATAAAGTCGTGTGCGGTATGTCTCTTTCAAACCTGTCGAACGGTCTCCAGAGCTCCTCCGTGCTGTTGGTGATGCTGTTTATGGTGACTGGGGGAGGCTTTCCTGACCGCACCACCCCCGGCAGCCTCTGGAGGGCGTAAGCGTAGAAAGCACGAGCCTCGATGTTGCTGTGGGAGGGAGGAGCAGGTGTGACTGACACTTAGTCACTTATAAAGATATAACGTGGACATGCTTTGAACATTTAATGTGTTTTTCTCTCTCCGAGGTTACAAATAAAGGAACATGACAACTAATTCAGCATTTTTGAGACAATAGTGTCCTTCCACCAGTTTGGAAAGGCCTTTCTTGTTCAACGTGGCAACATCCTTAGCTCAGTGTCAGTGAGTGAGTCAGACCTCATGGTCCTACATTAGCGCCTACATGACCTTGCTAGTGCTCTTGTATCTGAATGGGCTGCAAATCCCAGCAGCCACATTCAAAACTTTTGTGGAACAGCGTCCCAGAAGGGCGGAGACTTTTGCTTTTAGATTGATTTGATTAGCAATCTGATATGAATGTATAATTCAGGTGACCACATACTTCGTCTATTGTCTACACACACTATATGTGCAGCTGTTTGTTTACCGCTAATCAAAGGAGTTTGTTTCACCTTTTGTTTTCTAGTCCAGTGTCATAAAAACAGTTTTACGACGCGTTTCTTTGGAGCCATATATTCTACACACTTACTGGAAAGCGTTTCATATCCTGAGCAGATGGCGCCCGGGTAGCGTGGAACCAAGAGAGATCATTGATCATTTAGCGATGCGATAACGCTGGAGCTGCAACCACAGCCATTAACATGCTCCCTCTCTCCATCTCCCTCCTTCCTACACCCTCACATCCTCTTCTCATTTACTTTCTCCCCTCGTCAGGGACAGAGAGAGAGAGTGCATGAGGGAGAATCGTAAAACTGGAACAGGATGGTAATAAGGAGGATGGATACTCCGGGCCCACGCTCACTCACACCGGCCCGGGACTCAATTACACCTGCGTGTCTGGTGGGAGTGTTCAGCTGTAGAGGGATAGCCATTCATCCAGCTATCCCCAGGGCCGGCGGCCAGGCAGGCAGGCGTCAGGGTGGGCTGGGAGAGAATGCATTCACCTGGGAGCAGCACACATTACATGCATGACGGATGTGAGATGCTCCCGCACGCTCTCATACACACACACACACACGCACACGCTCCGCTCTCCCAGGATCAATCAGACATTCAGTGATGATGGGAGGCCATCTGTCGCCGTGTGTGGCTGGGGCTTGTTTGGCAGGTGAAGCCAGAAAAGCAATGGCATTGTTTTCATGCAAGAAATTAAAAAACCTCCCCTCTGTACAGTGATGGAGATGAGAGGGGTTGGAAGGGGAGAGATGGAGGGTGAATAAATAAATCAGCAATAAATCATTTCCTTTTTGCATTTGTCAAATAAAAAGAGTCCTCTTTGCATGCCAAGTTATTGAAAGAGCCGAACAAAGAGACTGGAACAGCAGATGGATTTGCAGGGCGAGCAATGATCAGCGCCGCTTTATGATAGTGAATAATGGGAGCGATTTTGATGCTCTGATCCCATTAAGAGGCCAGATGTTTAAAAGTATTCTCATTAATAGGGTTCAGATAATGAGCACACGATGGAGCTTTTCAGAGGAAAGCAAAGTTGTTGTGTGTTGAACAATAGCAACGGAAGGGGAATAAACTTGTGAGGTGTTTGTGTATTGCCGATGAAGGTAAAGGGAAATGGATAGATGGAGATGTTATCGAGGTATGGAAATAATGAACAATATGCATCATAGAAAAACAGCTTATATCCAACATCTTTTAAAAATATAAGTTAGAATAATTATAAATATCAAAAAGACTCTGGAGGTTCGTAAGTGAAGTTGTTAAATGCAGTCAGTGTCATCGGCAATGCTGATTGGTTGATTCCTCAGAATTCACTGCGATGACATCATCGTCCTTTAGTTTCTACACATGGCAGCTGTGACTGTTCATCATGTTAGCAGGATGATGCAAAAACTACCGGTCGTACCTTAACCAAACGTGGTGGAGGGATGAAGCATGGCCAAGGAAGAATGCATCGACCCCAATTTTGGAGCAGACAGATTCAACAAAAAGAAGACCAAATTGGATTTGGCTGAGGTTTGCACTCTTCGTGAGTGTCAGTGTGTCAAAAGGATTACATGAACACAGCCCCTCCAAAACTAGAACTGCTATCGAGTCATGGGCTAGTGAGTAAGGAGCAGTTCGGGACACTATCCAGCTCTTCTCCTACACGTTTCAATTAAGAACTTGTTCCGACCGTAGTAACTGTTGCCTGAAATGTAAACAAACTCAGCTACTGGAAAAACTGCCTGAAAATTAAACAAACCACACGATCTGCTGATTGAACGCACGTTAATAACTACCGACAGAAACTAAATACATGTTCTACCTGGAACGTTTGTATAAGAGGTTCAAGTTGGCAAACATAGTCAGGCTGAGAAAAACAATAAAAAGTAGAACACGTTGTAATTCAACAGTTGAGTCAATAGAGGCACTCACACTTTGAGTCTGGTGAAGTTGCCTCCAGGATAATAAAGGTAGCAGGATGGGAACTCAGTTACTCTGAGTTTGTTCACCAGACCTTCCTCCGTCCTCAGGACTCTCCGCACTGTGACGTTCTCAAACTGTAACAAGTCCAGCGTTACCTGACGCACACAGCACACACACACAGGGAAAGAAAAGAGGCAGTGTGATATTAGTCGTGTTGTTCTTTGCAAATATCATATCAGGGATATAAAGAGTGTGAAGGTGTTTGTGTTGGACGTTGTGCATCGACGGTAAGTAAAAGAAAGAGAGAAGATCGTAGTGACAGTAAAAACACACACAGCAGTTTATTTGAACACAAGCTGTTACCTCTCGGCCGATGTAGGATTTAGAGTCCTCAAAGATCAGGGCCAGGTGTTGAACACTGTTGGTTTCAAAGAAGTTGTCGATCTCTGCTTGGCTGGAGAGAAGAACAAACAAAGAACATGAGCCGGGACTACGATGTTCTACGCAGTACTGAAATAAAGAATCAAGGAAGGGCAGGAAATTAAAGTCTAAATGAAATTGAATCAGCTTTATTTTCTATTCTTTATTCTCTCAGGCTTGAAAACATAAAAATATCAACACTCCTATTCTTCAGCCTGATGGGATTTCAACAAAATGTTATCACTACTTTGAAAATGTTCATTAGGGTGGAGTGAAGCTCGGTTCAGGCATTTCTGATGTGAAGCGGAGCAGCATGAAGGTCTAACTCTTCTTATCAGTTCCATGAAGAAGAAACAATATGACCCTGGAAGGAGCAATGGCATGTTTCCCCTTATTCAAACAGAGTTAGCCCCAGTCCGCCTGTGACATGTTTATGTTCCATCCTTGGCCCGGTGTCATACCACCGGGTGGAGTTTCACAAGCAAATATTTTGTCTGCATGTTGGTTACATCTGTTGTTTTGTAGCCTATAAAGTAAACAGAGTTCAGTACAGGTACCTCGTGTTCTTTAACTTCTCATGGAATGATGAGACGGGTTGATTTCTGGCCTGTTGTCACTGGTTATCATGTTAACGTAGCACAAGGTGATGGACTTATTACTTATTTTTTGAAAATTGATCACATGCTCTGTGTTCCTATATCCGACCTCCCGCCCGGCTCAATCTGCTCTGGTCTATATTTCTAGCGGAGCAGAGCTGAGAGTCGCTGCTGGGACTCTTCTGAAATGTGCTGCAGTGCATCAGGTGGAACCACAAGCAGGTGGTTAGAACAAGCGGTGAGAGTAAGTCTCCAGGTGTGTGTGTGTGTGTGTGTGTGTGTGTGTGTGTGTGTGTGTGTGTGTGTGTGTGTGTGTGTGTGTGTGTGTGTACCTCGTGGGCTCCAGTGGGGGACAGGCAGGGGGCCACAGCTCTTTATGGTCTTCCAGTTTATCTATGATCCCGTGTCGGAGACCTCGAACATCACGTGGAAAACCTGGAGGTCAATGCACATCAATTGAATATTATATGCAGCTGGTTGTTCTCAGGCAGGACCACCAGCCACTGGAACACAGCTGGCTACCTGAGCATGCATACACACGAGTCCCGGCAATATTACATAAGTGTCTTAACTGGGCAAGGTCGAAGCTGGAGCTGACTTACACCAAAATAAAGGCTGATTATCAGTTTAATGATGAACTGATAAGACTACCATCACTGTAGGTATTCCTACTCTGACGTGACGGCAATTCGAGCTGCATGTTCTCTGTGAAAGTCAATCTACGGTGGAATGTGTAAGCAAAGACTCCTTTAATTTAATTAGCCTGAATTCCTTCTGTGTGCGTAGACGTACCTCTGTAATCCTGTCCAGTGGAATCGGCCTTGGAGTAAGCATGGAAGAACTGCAACGGGAGAGAGAGAGAGAGAGTTTTGGTTACAACAGAATCTCAGGGAGAGACCAGCTCAGACGGGCCTCACACGACCGTGAGAGAAGCAAAGCGGCGTTGTGTAATGTTTGGTTGGGGGACAGACTTCCCCCTCTACCCGTTTTGACCCCTAAATCCCTCCTGGTTCAAATGAGTCGCAGATGTTGCAGCATTTTGAATTCAAAAAAGAAGGAGCTCTTTGTTTTACTGGCGTTACCTGGACGACAGAGAGGAGAGGCAGGACTGAAGCAGAGGCTGTAATACACACGACTGCTGACTAATCAGATACTCTAAATATACAAACGCAGATGTTTGACGCTGGAATCTTTCTGCGGTGTGACTCTGCTGATCATGCAAAAGTTAATAACTGTTCCATCTACCAGTCCAAAATCTGTCCCTAATTCAGGGCATCAAAAATGATGCATAAACAAGTTGAATAACAGGATATCATGTTGACTGACATACAATTACACTGCAGTCTCGTACTACTACTGAAACCAGGATAATAGTCAGTCAATGACAAACTCCAAGAATGTTGCAGAGCTACTACATTGTATTTGATGCATGATACCTTGATTGTTGGATACCCTCTGATGCCGTAGCCAGTGCAAACTTTCCTGGTGTCATCCGCAACACAGTCTATGGCTGCCAGGTCCACAGCTGGCTTCCACTCTGAAGAACACACATCAATAAAACAGAAAGAATCAATAATTTTAGTGGGCTGTCTCCTGAAGGCTGCACAGTTGACTAACACTGAAAGCCCTCTGATGCCCTTGTGCCTGAAGATTTATATAAAAGCTCCTGACCATCAGAGGCGGTGATTCAAGCACTGAATCTTCGTACATGCACAAGTCAAGTGTTTATGCCAGTCACGTCACCTGGGACCCCTGGGTGTCCTGGGATAGGTTATATCTTCACGGGTAATCAGATGAACTTATCTTACTGAATCTTCTCACAAGACCAGAATGATTCAGAGTGAATAGTTACCAGGTATACTGAGGCGAACACTTATCTACAAGTGGGGGTGGACAGGATCAAATTAAAGTTTTAATCTGCATTAACTCCTAAAATGTTTTTCAGGAAACCTTTATTCCAGGTGCTATCAATATTCTTAACAGTAATTGACATTAACTGTTTTTTAATGTATAATGTGACATAAATGTCTCTCCTGTTGGACAATAAAGAAATATTTTATTCCATTCTCCTACTCCTGGAGTAGCAGCTGCTCTCTCCCAGCACCCAGACAAGGCATTTAATAGCATGGCAGGGGATCAGTTTCCATCAGTGCCTGTGTGTGAGAGTGAAACACAGGACTGAAATACCCCATGGCAGTGTTAGGCCCTCTGGCACAAAATAAGGACTCATATATTTATTCTCATGGCTCTGTGATATTGCATTTGGCACGAGTCACAGGAGTTGGAGGAGGTGATGGTGGATCACATCGCTGGGCAGAATTTAACATCAGATCACATCATGGTCTACTTCACAGAGAAACAACATCCTGCTGCTTCCATGCAGATGATAAAATGACAGTTTAAAAAAAACAGGCAGTGGTGCAAAACTGAAAGTTGTGTTAAAAAAGGGAAGCAGCATTTCCACTTTTGGATCACTATAACGAAGAGAAATAAGTATTTGCTGCTGCAGATTCGTACCCACCTTTAATGTCTCTGGCCAGACTTTTGTAGATCGGTGAGAAGCCGATGCAGTGTCCACACCACGGAGCGTAAAACTCCACGACTACAGCGGCTGAAGAGTTGATCAGAACCGACTCCGCATTTTCCGCAGAGAGCAACATGATCTGGTCAGAGGCGGTGTACAGTCCGGCCTCCGCGGCGGAGGGCAAAAGTAGACAAAAGCACAGGCAAATCACAGATGTTGTCATCTTCCCGGGACACATTAGTGTTTCTCCGGTGAACCAAGAGGTAGCACGGCTGCAGCGCCGCACCATCGTCCCCGTCCGAGCTGCTGCTGCCGCCGTCGGTCAGCAAGCGAGTTTCCACCTCCGTGTCTCAAAACTTCACAACTTCTTCTCCCTCGACTTTTTTTTTTGTCCACCAGGCTTCAGGTCCTCCCCCTGGCGAGCTGTCAACACTCAGTTCAGCCTCTCAGCAACCACTTGTTGATGCTTTTCCACCGACGGTCTCATAGTGAAATGAGGGCGATTTAATGTGACGTCAGAAGACAAAAACACCAAATGGCCCTTTAACGGCAAGAAATAGCTTCTAATTTGTTGTCGCACAAAAATATGAACTAAAATGAACTTTCTATGGAGGGTGATAAGGCTATAAACTGATAGCATGTCATTAAAAAGCGACATATATTGGCCAAACATTACAAGGAACTGTCTCATTAAAGATTGACTCGGAATTCCTTCCAATATTTTTTTTAATTTTATGAGACAAACAGTTTGATAAACAATTTCGATATGAAAGTAATTATATTAAAATCCTCTATTCCTTCTCTTTCATGAAGTGATTTGCAATATATAAAATTTTCCACTTCAGAAGTTCAACTGGTCAATGTGTCCTTAAATTCTGTGTCATGCCTCACTTAATACTGATAATACTTTTAGCTCATGTCAGTCCTGCCCACAAAAACTGAACACGCTGCAAACCTCTGATAAAGACTGCATTCCTCTAATTCTGTGGTTTTCTTAACTTGGTTTCCATCAAGCAGCAAGTGTGTGTCTCTCTCTCTCCCCGCTGTACTCCGTCTCTTTTTGTTCAGGTTCCTCCCTCCTATTGTAAAAGTCTTATATAAATCGCTTGTAACATATTTTAATGATATTATAAACACTGGGTGGGAACTCCTGCCGTCTATATTATCACATGACACATTGCCACACAGAAGTCCTTTAGAAACAATGAAAGCTTTATTTACAATTCCAAAAGTTCATTTAATCAAATATATGTACATATTTGCAAAGTACACTGTATATTTTACAACAATAGTTCAGGTTACAGTTACAGTGGGTCAGATCGGAAAGACGCATCTCAGTATATTTACACCCTTAAAAGAATTGTACAAGTCTTCAAGTGCACTTAGAGCACACTCACAGCACACTTTCATAAATATTCGATACCATTTCAAGAGATGAAAAGGGAATTCTAGTCTGACAGGGATAGTACTATAATCCAATCTATTGTGCCCACTTTTGAAATTCAGTTTTTAGGACCAAACGACACACTGAAGTTGCTCCGTCTCCTGCTTCACTGAGGTGAAGCTTCTGGGAAGAAGAAGAAAAGAGCCTCTCAACACCAAACAGCTTCCAGCTTCCTTAAGATTTTGCACATCTACAGACGTCGAAGCCGTTTGGTCCACACGTACAAAGTAATGCATAAAAGCAGGTTCTGCATAGTTACAACAGGGAACTTAACTTCCTCCCACATACAATCAATTCAAGGGGAGAATCTAAGAGGGTTTGTGATAAAGCCTTGCAGCAAATGTTTCTAAAGGTACTAATCATACAAGTCGTACAGTATGTAGAGATTGGTATCAAATAATCTTTTTGGTCTTTTTTCTACATGAAACCACAGACAGTGTGAAGATACAGCTTAGCAATTGTTAAAACATTGACGGTAGAAAAAAAAGAAAGTAAGGCCACTTTAGCTTCATACAGTCTGTGAGAGTTAACAAGCTGTCGCACCAGAATGAGTTTGTAGTCTGTTAGATCAAAGCAATGGCGACATCGAGGACCAAATATGACCTTGGATACAGTTGTTCACGCTCAGCCACATCAGCTCTGTGACTCACTGTGTAGTTTGAGGGATTGACATTATGTGTGTGGAAAATCCACTATCTAGTTCCTGATACAGTTTATCAATAATATGACTCAACTGTGCCTATGTACACAAAGGTAGGGGCGACGTGGAAAGAAGCAGGTATTACACATTTAGAGTGAGTCCGTTTGTTGACATGGCAAACGTTTCCTCAACCTGAGGCACAGGAATATGAGAAGGTGTAAAATAAAACAGTTTGCTTTTACACAGGGTGATAAGGCAGAAACTAAAGTGTTGGTGAGTACAATAAATTAAGGATCATTTACAAAATGGTAATTTACAGCAGTAGAAGAAGACATTCAAAGGAGGTCCAACACATGTTCAAACATCATCAACACAGTCGGTTTTTAAATCTACAACTGAACTCAAGGAGGCACTTGAACTGAATGTTGAGGAAAAACTACCTTTTCTGTGTAACATCATCGCCCAGCTACGTTTTGCAGGCCTATTTGGACTTGCAGATTGCTTTAAAGCCAAATGCTTTAGGTGCAGAATGCAGCCATTCTGGTGCACGAGATGTTTTCTTTGAGTGAAATTGCTCACAAACGGTTTTACCACGGAAACTGATGCAGACCATCGCAGGTGTTCTCTAAAGTCATATGAAGGTCAGATAAGGAAGGATCTAATCCAGCATTTCAGTAAGGTCCTGATGTGTGATTCGAAGAATATCAAGCCTAATGCTCATCTTTTGGTGTCCCACTTGCATGCTATATGATAATTCTGTATTTTGAATATGTTGTCTTTACACTCAGAGGACAAAATAAATGAAGACGTCCGCATGCAAACTCAACCTGTTGACTTCTTGAAGGGAAATTTGTCAATTCAACTGCTACTGAAAATGTTAAATATGGACAAACGCTTCAGTAAGAGCAAAGACAACTAATATACCTAAAATCTTTGGACAAGACGTTTTGAAACAGTAGTGTATTCTTCAGGATATTAACATATAGCACGGAAGTGGGACACAGCGATTGTGTTGACCAACTGGATAGCTGTGGCCACAATACAGTTTCAATCAACTATTAACAACTTTGAAATATTAAAACTGCTCCACTGTTCTTTTCTGGTTTCATAAGCATTCCTTTAAATCAAATACATTACATATTGCGATATTCACGTTCACGTTTGTGCTTTTTACAATTAGATCAATAGATTTGCTTTACACAATGTTAAAATTATCTCTTCTTTATATTTTGACAAGATAATTTACAATTCCAACGGTTCCATTCTCATTTTATCAAAGATTTACAGTCAATAAATAATATATTCAAGATGTTTCACACTTTATCTGATCTCTGTGATGGCCAAGACAGTGTAGTCTCAATGTTTCTATCAGTGACATATTTTCAGTTTGTGTTGTCTCTCAGGTTTGAGGATGCTCATGTCCGTACTTGGTATGGACATGAACTGAACTGAAGGACAAAGTCCACTAAACAAGCAAGAAGTGAAGAAGTCTGCAGTGCATTCATTGTGGAGCCTCACCAGGGAAGAGTGAAGAGTGTCTGCTGATTTCAATCATCTTGTTAAATTAAGTTAGTTTACAGTCCTTTAAAATTAGCGGACTCAGATTGCAAAAGGCTACCAGTGCTTTACTGATATGGATATAAATCCAATATGCTAGAGTAGAAAGCCAACAGATAACATGTCACTGTGCAAACATTTACAGATTACACTGTATAGGTTTCATCTGCTACTCTATTACAGTTTCTGAACCCATATACCCATTTATTTATAGACTCCATACAAAATGAGACAAACTACTCTTGTTCTGATAGATTTTACAGAACAGTTCACTGTGGAACAATCTACTTAGCAGCATTGATGGACTAGATGCTAACAAAAGGGCACAGTCCATCCAATTAAAACATCACAACATCTACTCATTCTCAAACTAGTAATTACAAAAGGACCAGTCCAGGAGGTGAGAACTGAGACTGGATGGTGTTACGGTTTAAGAAGGCTGGATTGCTCAGAAGGCGCTCTGCGTGTAAAACAACTTACAATAGCGCTACTTTCACTGAAGAAATATCGGCAAATGAATGCCAAAGAGAGAAGTCGAAGGTGTGAAACAGAGGTAATGCTACGACTGAAGGCATCTGAGGGTTGCTGTTGGCAAATCCAGCTGCTGGAAGACAGAGTGGCGGCGGGTCGGCTGGAGTTCACTGGGATTAGGTAGACGGGGATCGAGTGAGACGTTGTAGTTTTACACTTAAGCAAGTAGATGTCAAGAGAGGGTTCCACTTTTGGCCCTCTTGTCAGAGATTAGATTCAGAGTGTTTACAGTGTCCTTCAGCAACGCATC
Source organism: Macroramphosus scolopax (assembly GCA_901007825.1). Taxonomy (NCBI): domain Eukaryota; kingdom Metazoa; phylum Chordata; class Actinopteri; order Syngnathiformes; family Centriscidae; genus Macroramphosus; species Macroramphosus scolopax. The sequence continues at coordinate 94,973 of CAAKHC010019755.1, read as the reverse complement.
AAAAATGCTGTCTGCCAGCTGCATTTTGACAAAAAGCTCGTCCTCATCATAGTTGACCCACTGGACCTCCTCCTCATGGAGTTCCTGTACCTGAGGGACACAAAGGGTTAACACTGGAGTCCAGTCCCTTATACAATTTCTTCATATTGATAGAGGTGAAAGCGGATATTTTAATTTGAAATCCATCCTGTTATTCTGACATAAAAATAATCTTTTCTCACAGAATAGAGTTTACACAAAACTATTTATGCACCTATGTGTGAACCTCTTTTGCAGTGTTTTTTCAACGTGTGAAATTAATAAAAGATACACGTGACAGTCATTTTATGAGATGAAAAGTAACAAGTACTTTAGAAATACCTACGCTAAAGAAAATGTAACCCTGGATACTGTCATCAGTTCCACTTACCAGTATGTGATCGACTCGGTCGCGTTTCTTTCTGCCAAACTTGAGCATCTTCTGCCAATCGGTCTTCTGACTCTGATCTTTTGCCAGACCATAAAGTTTTAATACTTCCACTGTGACAAATTCCTGGTCAACAATGTAAAATAAAACAGATATCAGCATGTGTAAAAGGCATGACATTGTATTGGACACGGTATTCCGTCAAAGTTAAGAACGAAAAGTCTGGATGACCTTAATACTTAATACTTAGTACTGCTGTACCTTAATTTGGGAGATGTCTCCTGGTGTCTTTACTCTGTGGAAGAAAGAGGACTTGACACGACGTGATTTCACCCACTGAGGCTGTTCAGTATTGGGTTCTTCAGCATAGATGTCCTGAAGGATCTCCCACGTCAGGTCAAACACAGCCTGGAGAATGACAAAGTGGCGAAGCACAGGAGCGTCATTATGTTGTATTTAACAATACTATGGGTTAAAGATGAAAAGGATAGTTGGTTGAATTCACTTTACACCAACTAAACAAACAAATATTTACATCTCAATTGATCTGATATTTGCATTCAAAGCGAAACTTCTGAACTGAGACAAACTCTGCAGCAGAATTTTCTCAGTAACCTATGAACCAGAAGCAGGCGGTTCAAGTTAAGGCAACTGAAACTTCAATGTATTCCTGAAAACCTCCAGATGCTTATTCACGAAGCATCAGCTGAACAATAGAAAATAACCTGGATTTTAACCCCTATAAACCCAAGCGATGTCTGTCAGGATGCCGTTGGCGTAGCACTAATGAAGCATGGCAGGAGTGTGCTGATTTCAATGGCGGGAGAATGAAAAGGAAATTAAGTGTGTGTTTCCTCCTGTACCGTATTTATACAGATCTTTCAGATTCTGGTGTTACCATTCACATCCGTCTCTTTCTCAACAAAATGCTCGTGTGATTTTCTTTGTTACATAGACTTAAATGTATATTGTCACCTTTTTGTAGCTGTGGATGCAGAGGCTCTCCTGGTCAAGGGGGCTGGACTCTTTACCCAAATACTCTTGTGAAGGTTTGGGGCAGGGCAGATTCGCAAGTGTTGGTGTTCCCTCGTTTGCCAGGCCACAGCTCTCCCAGATTTCCTGGATGGCAGCATGGACAATCTTCTGTACCTCTGTAGCTGAGTGGGGCACCACCATGGCAGGCTGTTCAGGTAGTTTAGGGGGAAGGGGAAGAGGTAGGGCAGGTCTAGGAGGAGTCATTATCTGCTGGTCCCCATCCGGGGACAAGACCAGGGCACCCAGGGCTTCTCCAGCTGAAGAGCCAGACCTTCTCAGTCCTCCCCCCAACTTTGCCCCTTCCTCTTCCTCTCTCTGTTTCTGTTCGAGTCTCTGCTGTTCCCTACGTGAGCTGAGGCCAAAGTCCTCATCAAACCAGTCCTGATCGTCAATCCCATCTAGCAGTTCACGGCTCAGTTCCAACTCTGCTAGTCGTTTGGCAAGCTCCTCTTGACCACTGGCCCCCAACACTGGACTCTCCTATTGTGAAATGCAGGAAACGTTTCATGCTTACTTACAATTTTAGATTTAAAGTGTTCTATATATATATTTTTATATTCAGGATCCAGTCTTCAAGACTTTTTCTTTCATACTGTCACTTGAGGCACAAAAGGGTTCCAGCAGAAATTCAATAGTCTGTCAACACAAAACTGGACTTTGGCTGAACACATCCGAAAAAACAGGATACTCCAGGGCAAATCAAAAGGTTGTGTTTGTCAGTAAATCGATTATGTCAGAAAGGGAAATGCCGCGTTCTATCATGTACAGCATTATTACATTATAAAATTAAATTTTTTCGGCCGAGTGCCTCATTAACAACAAAGCCATCTTTTTAATAAAGGTTCCCCTTGTACTCAGCCACATGTCTGGGACTGTTGACAGTGAGGACTCCATCTCCCATAATAAGACACAGAGGTTACACTTTCTTTCGATATCAGGACAATCTGAAAGCACTAGCTAGTTGCATGTGTTAGTGTACATGTAAGGAATATATATATACTGTGATTGGAGTAACAAGCAGGTGTGTGTGAGTGTGAGTGTGTGTGTGTGGGGGGGGGGGCAGCCCATGCATCTCAGACAGTTGGAGTTTCCCCACAATGAGACATTTCATTCTCTCAGGTTACGGGGTTACCTTGGGAACCTTTTTCTTTTTGCTGATTGTTAATTGCCAAGTATAAATCTTATTAAATCTAATGTGTATCTGTATATTCTAAGTTGCTGTACATGTTATTAAAGAATCCAAAATAAACTCACCGGTCGGTTACATAACTCTGGAGAAGACAACTCCTCTTGTTCTCCAGTCAGAAAGAAGGGGAGACCATCCTTTTGATCTACTGAAGATATCTGTGCTTCCTCGTCATTTTCAAAGAGATCTCCATTTATCTGGTTGGAAGCTTCAATTTTCTGCTCTTTAGCTTTTTTAATCTGAGTCAACTGCTTCACAGCATCTTCCACAAAGTTGGTCAGGAGCTTGTCTGTTATCGTATCCACGAAAACTCCATCCGTCTGCTCTCCATCATCTCGGACATCAGTGGAAATATCGGCGAGAGTAAACTGGTATTTGGAGTCCACATCTTCCTTCTCAACTAGGGGAGTAATTTCCTCTTTACTCTCCTTCCCACGGCCGTTTCTGTCCTTGTCAGTGATGAAGAGAGTGTCGGTTACATCTTCAAAATTCACCATTATGTCTCTGCTCTTGCCATTAGAAATTTGAAGTTTGGGTTGTTTGTAATGCTGAGAGTTGAGATGAGTTCCAGCTTTTGGTGGGTCCTGGTTCATGAGATGTTGATCTAAGTGAACAGGCTCATCTGTAAGATTTTTGTCTCTAGATTTATAGCTCTCATGATAGGTTTCTTCGTCTTTAGTCTTCAGATTCGCTTGTTTTGGGGATTTGCCCTCCTCTGTTTTCCGTTTATCCCCACTTTTATCCGCCAAATCATCAAAGAAAGAGTCCTCATCCTCTGTCATTTCTGTGTAGGACTCAAACCTGTCTGGCAGATGTGTGATCTTGTCTGGAGGAGCAAAGATACCGTGGGATTCAACACACTCAAAGTACACCACCCCATCATAAGAGCCATTGTTGCTCCCTTCAGACTTGTCCAACTCCACACCAGCCCAGAAGCCATTGGCAAAGATGGTGGAACCTTTGAATCTTAAAGTGCCGGGTTGAACACCACCAACGAGAACCCGGTCTCCAATGTTAAAACGTGGCATTTCATCTGTGACAGGAGAGTGAGGACTCTGTATGGGTGATGCGGGTGGTGAGTGACTGGAATTAATGCTCTTACTGTCCGGCTTGAAGTCTTCTGTTTGCCTACCAAGATCCAGCAGTCTACCAGATTCATGGCTAGCCCCACTACTGCCTGAATGATGACTTAGCTCTTCCTCTATTTGTTCTTCTTCTACCTCCTCATCTTTGATGTCAAAAGGCATGGCCCTGCTATGGTCGTCCTTTATTGAGAATTGAGAGGCATGCTCGGAAATGTGCTTCCCCTCCTTTGGGGACGATTCGCAAGATGACTCTAAGTCATCATTATAACTATCTGCCAAATGGGAAGAGGTCTCGACATCCTTTATAAGAGCCTCCTCCTTTGAGGACAAGGCATTCGAGTCACGCGAACAGGAACGGTCACTGAGTAAGGGGTCGCAACTTTGATGGTGTGAGGTTTTTGTTTCCACTTCAGCAGCAAGTGGCTTGGATGAGGCAATAATAGTAGATTGTACAAGTTCCTCAGATTCAGACCAGTCCTTCTTCTTTATTTGTTTATTCTGTTCAAGGCTGACAGATGGATGTTCATTTCCTGTGGCCGCGGAAATATTTTCAGATGCAGACAGCTTTTCTTGAGAGTCATTTCGGTCTTCCATGTCCAGTTTGAGAAGACGTCCAGAATCCTGATCCTCAAATCTGTAGCTGACGTCCACCTCTAACTCTTCTCGAATGCAGGATCTTTGATCAGAAACGATGTTTTCATCACCGGACTCAGTTATCGGCGCTTCCTTAGAGGAAGGTTTTCGGCTCTTCAGCCCTGAGGTCGCACACTCTACACTGCCATAAACTGGGGTTGGAGTTACTGTTGGCGTGTCTTCATCAGACAGTTCTTCAGGTGCTGAAGTAGATCTATTATGATCTGGTTGAGGAGGAGCGCCTGTCATAATAGGAGGGGGGCACATTATTATCAGAACATTTATTGTCAAAACATATACTTAAATAGAAACGGTATCATTAGTTATGATGAGTAAAAATCACTCACTGTAGTCTAATGAAGAATCAATTTGTGTCCTTTCATAGATTTTGCTGGTTTCAGACCTATGAAAGATGATGCTTAAAAATGAACAACAATGATTTTTATTTCATAAAATAGTAAATTAGAGTATCATGTTTGTCACTATTTTGGTACCTTGGAGAAAGGGGTTTGATCCTGGACTGCTTTGAAACTGAGCTTGAATCTTTATTCTGGGACTTGGTATCTTGAGTTGAGTCTCGCTCCTTGTTCAGCTCTGCCTTTGTTTTCTCGATGTAGATGTTATAGACCTGAAAATAAAAGGACGAAAAACAGTTGAGATAAACCATCACACTATGTTCCACCTGCCAGGCCCCAAACATTCACATTTACCTGCAGCTGTTGCAGCAGACTGGCCTCCTGTGCTTTCAGGTTCTTCTTCTTCTGCTCCTTCTTAAGCTGGTAGGCCATAAATTTTCTTTTTCTAAGTTCTTCTTTCAGGGCCTTGATACGACTCTCTATGTCACTCTGGTCTGAAATGGGCTCTGAAAACAAATCCAGATGATAAATCAGAGTTAGAATGTGCGAATAGTGCCAGGCCTGTGATTAGCAAAGGGTAATCCAACTTTGTGCCCACTCGGACTCAAACCTAGTTCTTTGCGGATTAGTGTACACACTGGCTGAAAGAGACGTCTTTCTACCAGGTGACTCCTACATCTGTGCTGGGTACATTCATTATGATGTGGAAGGTTTCACTTTCTATACCGCAGAAAAGATTCTATCTTCTCTTATTGTCTCAAGGGATTAATTTTCTTTACCGGTAACGTGTCAAGTTCAGTTTTATGCATGTTACCTTGACTTGTAGATAATGAATGAGTGTCATGAAGAGTAGATTCAAACAAAGAATTAAAAGAAATTAAAATAAGCTATTGGTTTTGTGTGTTAAAGTATGAAGGAACCTGTGTAGATGATTACCAGCCAGCGTCTGTACTAGAGCAGAAAGTGTTTTTGCTTTACAGATACTAAGTGCAATGCAAAGTATTCTCTGCTCCTATCACACAGTGAAACAGGGTAGGTATCAGGGAAGTGCTTGCATAATGTATTCCTGGCAGCATCACATTATCCCTGACTACACAGTGCCAGCTATATAGCTTCATTATGTCAAGTCTCTCCGCTTTTCCTCTTCATCTTCTCTGACGGGACCATAAAGAATTATTATACAAATCAACATTGTAACATTCACTGTCTGTATGCATGTGTGAGTTCGGGTTTAGAGAAACTCACCAGTCTGCGTGGCCATGGGGGTGTCAGTAGGCTGAGTCTGGGCCTGGTTGGTGATCTGGGAGGAGGAGCGAAGCTGCATCTTGGTTTTGCTGCTGCCATCATAGGGAGAGGCAGCAGGGCTGTGGCTGTCTTTAAATGCAGAAGACTGGAAAGAGCAAACAGGAAGGTATCTGATGATACTGCTGCCAGATACACAGATCACAGAGTGATGCTTGGATTGATAGTGTACATGTACACAAAATCTATACTCCATTGCTTTTAACAGCAGTGAATAATTACAAAGTACTCTTAGCTCTTCACATTCAAATCAACAAAACTGTGTATTTTCATTGCTCACTGCCTCTAAATTCCCTCAAAGGGTGCAAAAGGTGAAAAATGTGCGCACTTGTCTGCTGGGAGAGGGTGAAGCTGAATGGAAGTCCTGGGTATAATTTGCAGGGCTGCTCTTGATGAAGGCCGAAGGTGTTTCAAGGACTGATGCAAGTTGTACTGAGGATGGGCTTCTTTGTTGCTCGGACCCCTGTCCCTCTGTGTGAATGCTGGACTCAGGTGTTGCTGAGGAACAATCGCCCTCACTCGCATACTCTGAAAATAGAATAAAAATAAAACAGATATTGACCATATTGCCAAACATAAGTTGTGTCCTAAACGTCAGTTCAAAAACACATTCCTTTAAATCTAGTGAAAAGGAAGCCATTTATTTGAAAGTTAAAGAGTTATGTAGCTTTACCTTTGTCATTGTCAGTTCTTGGCTCTGAACTTCGATGGTGACTAGAACTGGGGCTAATATCAGAGACGTCTTTTTTCTGACTCTCTGACATGACATGATCCTTGTTCCGTCCAGCCAGGGCCTCCTTTTCAATCCTACGGACCTCTGCCTCCTCTTGGTCCAGCTCCTTTTTCCATTGCAGCAGCTTTTCAGCATGACGACGCCTGTGCATCAGCTGCTGCTCTTTCTTTGTCAAGAACCTGGGAGGTGGATGTTAAGAATAGAGGCAAAGAAGAATGGAGAGATAATAAAGGTGTGGAAGAAGAGACGGAAAGTGATGACAGAGGAAAATGGAGATGAGGTGAAGATAATATGAAGAGGAGTTGTAGTAGTGGTGGACCGGGAAAGGAGGTAATGAGGAGGGGGGAGAAGTAAAACAAAAACATTTAGTATGAAGAAAAAAGAACAATCATGATAGAAGCAAGCTGACGCAAATCAGCTGGACAACCAGCTAACTCACCTCAAACCTCTGTCCCAACACAAAGACACTCATACACAACCCAAACGTGCTATTGCTTTCCATAGAGTACTTATCCAAAAACACAGGTGTGAAAACACCCATCAAATAAAAACGGTGATGAAATGTCATTCATGGCAGACAAACAGTAGGAAAGTAACAGTGAAAAGGTCAGTTTCATGCATCACAATGAAGCTACTTCGGGTTTTGATTACATAAACTGTATATCTCTACAGGTGCCTATCAAAACGAAGATCAGTTAGTACAGTCAGTTATATATTGTGTGAGGTGGCCTCCCATGGCTTTCGGTGCCACTACAGTGCAGTATTATTTAGCCTTGATCTAATTTAGAAGCTTTTCTGTTGTCCTAATGTAAACTGATGACAGATCAGATACTGACGATACTGGCTGGGGGTTCTTTTAGTGCCGTTCCAAACTATATTATAGCCAATGGCTATCTATACTTATTATCTCATCCTCTGCAACAGTTACCTAATAAAGAGGGGTAGTTAAGATTTACTGGTCTCATTAAAGAGACAGACCACTCTGTCTGCTCCATTCTCTGCTAGTGAGGCTTAATCTCAAAACATTTTGTATCGTAGAGTTGGCTGGAGCAAAGCAGCCACAGTGTGACTATGAAGACATGAGAGAGAGATGCACTGCAACTAAACCATTCATTCCAAGAGGCAGGAAGGAAAAAGTGGAAGGTCACAAATTAATCACCACAGGAATTAGTGAAATCACAGAATCAAGTCTGAGATTCCAATCCGACAAGGAAGGCTATTATTAAAATAAACATGACCTTTGACCTTCACAAATGTTCTCAAATGACTGCTGACTGCCGTTGCTTGAAAATGCTATTTATCCTCAGTAGTGACACTGCATTTGGTGTCTCACAACACAAACAATGGAAACTAATAAAAACTTTTAACTGAAAAGTGAAGATGTCAAAGGGTTAGCTTATTTCAGCAAGGTAGCTTTCCTTGGGCACTTTCAACCTCACACTCAAACACCTCCCTCCACAAATTCCATCCTGCAGAGGAAATAACCTCAAGACCTGTAGAAAACCCAAACAAAGCATCACATCCAAACAGTCAGCATTCACCATCCCACCCCTTCAAGATCCCAGTGCCAGTGGATGAACACAAGCATGTTCCATGGGGTGGGGGGTGAGGCAGGGACTGGTGGCCAGGCTAGGTGTAGGTGCGGCGGAAGAGGTTGAAGAGCACTGTACAGTACCTGACCAACTGGTTGTAGATAAAGAGCTGGAATTTAGGGTGAAGGTTGGGAAGACAGACACTGAGGGAGGCCCAGTGCCGGGCCGTGAACACAGAGAAGAAGTAATGGACAGGAGAACAGTGTCTACAACACACAGACACGCAACAAAGTCAACATGGGTATGGAAACATACAACACACAAGGTGAGGGAGAAAACACAGAGACAGAGCGGAAAAACATGAGGAGAGAGAGGGAGAGAGAAGTGAGCAAGTGTGGTTTTATTGCACCCATGAAATCAGTCTGTCATGTTTCTCTTGGATTATAGGTTTTTTTTTAATATTTTGCAACATGCATTAATCATAACGATTAGTTAATGAATATCTAAATTAGTGTGTGGGCATTATGCTTCTGTATCAGGGGGTTGGATGGGGATAGGATCACTGCTGAGCCTGCTTATGGAGAAGGATGGTAGATTTGTCAGTAAATCGATTCTTAAACAACTTGAAGCTTTACATGACAATCACAGTGTTATTGTTAAAGGGATTAAATACTTGTTAGAAGAACTTTGGTTATGATCAACAGCAGGACAGTTGGAACAACGAATGATAGAAGGGAGGAGATGGTTAAAGGATCATGGCAAGCAAGGAAACAAGACGATTAATGCATTGTCAGGCACAAATATAAGTATGTTCTGATTTTGTAATGATCAAAACACAATTGTGTAGATTCTGAACTTTAAAATCTAAGTGATAAGCACACAATGAACCCAAGTTATATTGCTAATTGTGTAGCCAGTGGAATTTCTCACAAATCTAAAATTAAAATTGCTTCAGTCTACCATGAAAGATTGGCCTTATATTTATAGCCAAGTTTTAAATCCCAGAACAATTGAGCCACTTGTTGGAGTAAATCTCTCATGATGAATGCTCTACAATCACCTGATCAAAGCCAAGACGAAAACCTTGGAGTTCTGAGAACAAACGGAAACTCCAAGCACATGTAGCTAATGAATAACTCAAGAGGAAGTGGGAGTAATACGAATAATGGAGAGCATAACTTTTTCTTTCATTTGGAAAATAATCTTTTGTGTTATAGATGAATTGTCTAATTTGTTTAACACTGTTGGATGTTTTTTTTCAATTCTTGGGAGGAGACAATCCATTAATTAGTTTCGGTCAAACAGCAAACAATTCGATGCAACGACGTGGCATATGAACAATATAAACAATTCAAACATTATCCACATCCTCTACTTTAGTGAATTGTAGGTGGCGGCATGCGTTGTAAGCGTTGTGCAGGCAGCACATTTAAATCCTTACTTGTTTGCTAGTGTTGACATAATTTTACTTACCTATGTAATGGAATTGGATTGCATCTTGACAAATAATGTGATTCAGCCTGCCAGTAATTCTCAGTTCAGCTCAGGGTGGGAAATAAAATACAAGCTTGTAAAATATGGAAGTGGCTCGTAGATTTAAGACACAGAATGTTTGTCTACTATTGAGTGGGTGCCGAACATTTCTGTTATTGACTGAAGAGGTTCACATTCTAAAAACTAAATTTCCCGCCCGAGGACAGACCCTCCCACCTAGTTCTCATGGGGTGTACAAATAGGAAGTTACTAGATTACTAGATTAGTGTCAATGTTTGTCTTGTCTAAAGGGGGAACATGGAGCATGCTTATTTTCACATCCACTTTAGAACAGCAGACAGCAACAGAACGAAGACATGCACCTAGTTTCAATTTGGTTAGTTGTTATTTGGTGACTTATAACGGCAGCAGAACAAAGATATTGTTGCAAACAGCACAGTAAACCACCTATTGTAGAGCTATTCTGCTGGCAAAAATATCTAGCCTGCTTTATTCATTTAGATAAAGGCCAAGCTAAGTTGCAGTAGTGTTATGCAAGAAGAAAATAACAGATATAAACAGTCAGTTTTAAATGACGATTTTGATCAAAGAAAACAGAAATCAAAGGGCGAGGTCGGGAAATCCCTACAGGTTGTAGAAAACAATGTCAGCAACACAAAGGTAGGAAATACAAATAGCAAAGCAATGGGACACCCTTACAGGGATCATCGTTAAAAGCATCATCATTATAATTATTTCATGTCAAGAAATAGCAAATTAAGGTTTTTACTTCTCATCCATGTGAGAGCGCATCTTCTTGAGCTTCTGCATGATACTGCTAGTCTCACTCCCAGAGATGGACGGCGAGGGAGAGGGGGTGCGGATATCAGCATGTCTCATATCGGGGGTGGCTGCCTCTGACTCTGGAGTTTCTAACACTGGAGTCTCCTGGAGGATGGATGAATAGATACATGCAGACAATTATTATGAATGTGATAGTCTAAAGAGTACATGGCAGCATGGTCTACTACATGTATCTTTACATTCTCAAAACTGGCCTGAAACAGCTTAAACCCATGTGTGCCTCTGTTGGTGAGTAGTGACTGAACTACTTACAGACGATGCTTCACACCCGGCGCACTTTAGACGCTCCTTCAGTTTCAATGTAGAGCTTCTCATCCGGTCAATCTCCTCCTGCTGCTTCAGCAACAGCTGCCGTTCTTTCCTTGCTGCTTTGTTGGCCTCCTGAAGACGCTTGATTTCGGCCTGGGAGGACATGCAAATAAATTTAGAAGTGCACAGTCATGGGTATACAAGTTTTCAGATAACTATGTGGTGGTGTCTCTAACTACATCACCATTGAGCTGGAAGGACCGTATACAGATCTTAGCGTCCCACTAAGAATGTTTTTGTTGTCAAATAACTCAGACTGGTCGAGATCCCAGTATAACCCTCATGCTATGAGGCTTCTACCTGAAGTAAGAGAAAGTACCTGCTCCTGCTGAAGCCTCATCAGAAGGCCTCTCTGCTTCTTCCTGATAGGTGGCATTTTGTCATCCTCCCCCTTATCCCTCAGCTGCTTTTTCTGGTGCTCGAGCCAGGCCAGCTCAGTTCTGATCTTTTCCTTGAGAGCCTTCTGGCGAAGTCCCAGCAGAGAGCTCTGATGCTGCAGTCGTACATCTTCATCTTTCATGTATTGTCGCACCATGTCCATGGTGAACTGGGAGAAGCTGTCTTGTCCACCAGAGAAGGCTATGTTCGCATTCTGAGATTATAGGGAAAAGAGGTCAAATGGCAAGGGTTAGGTTTGTGTGACGGAAAAGCTCTACATTGGGGTGTAGGCTGGGGCAAACCTTTGAATGACTATACTGGCCTCACACCTTTAAAATACTCTGTGCGCCTGAAACCGACATGGAGTTGTGATCAGTAGCATCGTCTTCTGATTCCTCATGGTAGCGTGGTCTCTTCTCCAAAGTCCCACGACGTAGCGCTTCAGACGGCAGCAGAGAGCGAAAGGAGCGCTCTTCTATCTCATCTTCTGTCATGGACTCATCAAACTCGAGAGAATACTCTGTAGCAATTGATGTAGTTTCGCCTGTGAGCCAGAAATGAAATAAGCTCAACACACTGTAATGTCTACATCTTTTAGCTTGCTGCAAGCTGCAAGTTAAGTTGGCATGCATGGACTGGGTGTTTACAGGGTTTTGACACAAGTACAGATTAAATGATGGAAAAAAATGTTCCACATTTTCCTGTAGTGGTGGAAATAGGACTGCAGCAGCTCTTTTCAGTTGCTGGATGTATATAAAGGGACTTCTTAAGAATCGATACTCGAACTGGAAAACCATGTCAGCCTTTAACTAAGAGGCCTGCTTGCCATCTTGTACCTTTCTCATCCACTGCAGATGGAATGCTGTCACTGCAGATTGAGTCATTAGCTGCAATAGGAACTTCCTCCTCAATGGAACTGTTGTCTGCTTTCTCCTCTGTCCTCGTCTCCTCTTCCCCTTTTCTCCATTTTAACTCTGCTGGTACTTTTTTCACTCGCTCAATATGGTGTGCTGACACAGGTGTTGGGCTATGGAGGCTCGAGTCCGTTCCACTGAAGAAAAAAAACACAGATTTCATGATTCATTTACATTTTCTTTCATAAACATCCACAGGAGAACAATGAAACTAGTGCGAGAGTTGGCTCATACCTGAGGGGGGGTCGTGAAATGGTTGAAGAGTAACTGAGGCTGTTCAGTAAAGACCCTGGTTCCTCTGGCCTGTTCTTTCTGCTTGACCCCTCGCTCTGGAAGCTGTAAGAAAGCATGCAGGAGGCCAAATAGTCATTTTAACCCTGAATATTAAAAGCTTACCATTCTTTCACTGATCACCAAAGGCCTCTATATTTGGTGGAAATGTATCACATTCCACCACCATTCTGAATGTAAACTAACATTTTAAGTATACAAATTGTGTATTTAACAGATCATAAGACAAATAGGCAGCACGAGTGGCGCCAAGATATATCAAACAGCTTTTTGAGAGAGAGATCTTCTTAGTTTACCTTTCAGAATAAGAGTTTTCCTCTAGGTGCTTTTTATAGGAGCTCTGCTTATGTTCCAGCTGGTGCTTGCTCAACATAGAAGAATCCGTAGCAATAGGAGCGACAGCCAAAGCACCTGCAATCTGTGACCGCGCCAGTTCTGTCATCTGAGAGACAGAAACACAATACAGATCAAATATTTCATTGGATGAGTCTTATACTGGCAAATATGCATTCTTCCTTTGCATTTAGTATTATTTCTTAACAGTAACAGTTATCAGTTTTTCATACAATGAATGCACGGGCGGTTTTCCAGGCAGAGAGGAAGGCAGTAATTGCTAACCTCTTTGATGTGTCGAGCAGCATCGGCTGTGTACTGTGCTGCCTCAGCTTGTTGACTCATCATCTTTGTAGTTGCATCTTGGAGGCCCTCCAGAGACTCTTTTTTCCTCACTGCAAAGCTTTCCTGCAATTCTATGTGAGCCTGGATAAAACCATAGACAACCATCATGCAAAGAGACATAACAGCACTCATACCTTTGAATTCAAAACCGTGTATGTATCTTGTAAAATATGTATTTTTTGGAGCGGTAAGTATCTGATTAACCATGATTGTAAGCATGTGTTTGAGCAATTGTACCATGGCCATTCTCTGCCTGTTTTCTTCCAGCTGTAGTTGTGCCTCCAGAGATTCTCTTTCAGCCTTAATCTTCAGCTCGTAAAGGTCACGCTCATGGCGCTGCTGCTTGGCCTGCAGGGTCAAAGTTTAGGGAGCAGGTCAATACACTGTGTCAATACAGAGCCATTACAATGAGGTAGGAAGTCACTGAACTATACGTGGGCCAAAAATCTCTCACAAGTATTTATCATCTAAATGTTAATCAGCAACAACAATTGATTAAAGTTATCTATAAATACAATTATTGGGGATTACTTAACTATATGCAATTCATCAAAGTAGGGTACAAAATATCAAGGGTAGATTCCGTGCAGTTCCAAGGTTATTGGATGCCATACAGTGTAGAAATAGTTGTTTTACATTAATAATTCCAGCCATATATGGATTTATATACAACTATACTATAATAAACTACAATTACTATGACGACTACAGCAAGAGAATATTTTTCCAGTAATATTATGAACTGAGTGCAGCTTATAAGGTGCAACGCCTTAGAATGCATCCATGTATGAAGGAACAGTATAAACTTTAGATTTAACTTCAATTGTTTGATAACAATGCAACATATTATTGTCCTTTTTTGTATGAAGTATAAAAACTACACATTATTAATACTCTAAGAAGAAAAAAAAGGTGTTTACCTTCAATTTTTGAATGAATGCTGCACTGTCCTGCTGCGCCATGGACACGTCCATCAGCCTCTCCACGTCCCCCAGCTGTCTCACTGACTCTTCAATGGAATCCAGGTACTGGAGCTCTGCTGCCATACGCTGCTGCAAAACAGCAGGTGAATATTGTGCTTCCTCTGGAAGGAGGGACGCTAGAGAGAGAAATAAATAAAAAGATGTCGGTCAAGATTCATGATTCACAAATAAGGCTTAACCGTTCAGAAACAAAGCAATTATTCATCAGTGTAAACAGGCAGGTGATGCAGTTTTGCTACATTGTTCTGACAATCTTTAACAGTAGTGACTTCTGTTAGACTAGCAAAAGAGTGATGACAAAGTTAAACCTTGTCAGATTGGTTCATAAATTTCAGTCTCATACAAAATCTATTGTTTGCTCAGTAATAATAGTTGAATTTACCTGTGGCTCTGGTCTCTGCTCTGCCACTGCGGTCTGAGATGCCTGTATTCATGTAATTCGGCCCCACCAGAGGCTCACAGGGTGAATTGACTTCAGGAGGAGAACCAGAAGGAGAAGCCAGTCTGGGCCTTACTGCTGTAGACGTCTTACCATCTAGTCTAAAACTAGAAATGCAATAAATAAAGTAATGAGCCATTGAACATTATTATGATATTAAAAACAGAAAAGAACTCTTCGTAAGTGGATACAATTATAACTATCAGGTTGATGAGTTTAAAGGCTTATAGGTGTCTGCAGATATCCAAGGTAAATTTGATACTTAGCCACAAGATTATAACAAATATAGATATATATACACATGTATTCTTCCTAAGGAATCATTTTTGAGTATCAGACAATAGAACACTAAGTCACCTCCTCCAGAAAAAAACAACCTCCTTTGTATGGGACTTTGTAAGACAAAGTCTTCCCAGAATGGCAAGAATCTGCCACCTTGGCTTCAGAATACCAATAAAGAGCTCAAATATCTCTTATGGACACTGAGATTACACAGAAAAATGCCTGCCCTTTACTTTTGCGGTAGGTCCAAGCTGTGGTGAGGCTGGCTGACCTGAATAAAGCCTTAAAAAAACAAGGACCAGTGTTTTCTCCTCCTGTTCTTTGGTACAACAATGCTGCTTAAAGCTTTAGGCCTTCAACCTTCAACAGCAAGCCACACAACTATATAGATTGGCAGCCTCTATGTGTGCTCAAGGGTATTAAAAAACAGGAAGGAAGGAAATGCCAGAGATATGTTTGTAACTTAAATCTGTGGGAACTTTCACAATTACTTCACTTTGCAAAAGCCACTGTACAAACAACCCGACATGTCAGAGATGCTATTGACTGATTTCAACATAATGAATTGTCCCGACCTTTGATGAGAATGCCCAGATGTTACTGTGTGGGCAGAGCTTATATCAGAGCTCCTCTTCCTGGAGTCAGCGGACAGCACTTTTGATTGGGGTGAGCAGGAGCTCTTCTCATCTCCCAGCAGAGTAGCAGCACTTTGATCTGACGCACTGCCTGCAGAGGGATGGAGGAAGGATTTGTAACTCAGACATGGCGTACAACCCTACATTTGTGTATTTTAAGTGTATTTTTGTTAAAAATAAAATACATTTGCAAAACAAGGTCATAATAGAAAATGAGTAACAAAACATTAATATCCCACCTGATTTTCTAGCAGAGTGTTTGGACAGGGGTGAGGACCCAGATGAAGAAAGATGCAGTGAGTGAAGTGATGAGTGAAAGGATGAATGGTGGGAATTGAAGTCTCCTGTATTTTTCTCATAAGGAGATCTTCTCATCAGCTCTTCAAAATGACTGTTCACACTGACGGACAGGAGAGAAAGGAACATGGTGAAATCACTTTTATATCAAGTTAGGGGTCTTTGACAACACACAAAAATATAAGCACAGAAACAGTATGTCTAGTGATTGTACTGATAACTCGTATTCATCAAAAGCCTGTATTAAGAAAGGAAAATCAAACACACACAAGAATACCTAAGTTGATTGTTGCCTGAAACAACTGCCTGGGCTTTCAAGCTGTGAGACAAGACCGCCACCCAGTGGTCACTTTAACAAGGCATATACACGTTTTTTTTGTATTACCTGTGTGATTTGGAGCCTCTCTTGAACGGCCCACTAGCTCCACTGCTATGAGATGACACAAAGTCATCTTCATAGACCGCTGCGTCTCCAGGGGAATTCCCAGAGTGTAGAGAACGGACAGAGGGAGAGTTCTTCTCATTCACTGTGGGACAAGGCACAGATGGAAGATAGATATATTTAAGTACTCGCCTTAAGACTCTAGTCAGTATATTGTAAGAAGAAAGAGCAGAAAATATGGCAGGCTATTCATATTATAAACATAACATTTTTATAGCTGTGGGGCTGGCGAGTTGTTCATTATACTCCGAGGTGTTCCTAGTATTTATCCATCCCACTTATACGGATAAAATAAATCAATACTTCTCTCAAACAGACTACATCGCAACTCATCATTATAATTCCAATGAAGGGATGATTTCTAGCAAGGCACATTAACATTGTAGGAAGAAAGTCAGCATCTAAATCGCCCATAAATCCTGAAATAAATATTAAAAAATAAGAGATATCGGTGCTCTTCAGCACAAACTGACCCTGCACCAACCAATTTTTCTCCCCATCCACAAAGACAACAGACACATTATTTTCTTAGTGGTAAGGAACTCATTATACACTAACCTTTAAGTTGGCATTGGATATTCTTGATGAAAATGTTGATTACGCTTAGAGGGCTTCCTTTGTTTAGCTCCTCCCAGGCTGCTTTGCCGCTGTCCCGCTGAGCAATGGTTGAACTAAAGGATGAGCACTTAGCTGCCTCCTTCTGGAACTCAGACAGGCGATGGTAATCCCTTCTTTGACCAACATGGGAGTCCAAAGCCTCTAAGCAATCTGCTGGTCTAGGAACACGATGGTTGGAAGGGTGAGGAGGGCTTGCATCATCCTCAGAAAGACTTCCTTCACTCAGTAGGGGACCCTCGCTGATGGAACCTGCACTTGAGTCATGGAGATCTGTCCTTTTCTCTCCCTTGTCCTCATTTGCATTCTCCAAGCCATTGTGTAGGTTTCTTCTTTGTTCTGCATAACTGTTAGGAGTGTTATCTTTTACATCAGCAGAGGTTGTTTGTGGAATGGTGTGCGTACCATTCTTTTCTTTATGTACTCTGAAGGGGTCCATATTATCTGTACCTGGAAGAGCCGTGCCATTGTATGAACTATGACCCATGCTTCTCTGGATCCTCGATGCCATGTCATTATTTTCTGTTGCGGCATGTGCAGCTGTTTCTGCCCAGCGTCCATCATCAAGAGATGGACCATGGAAATATTTAGCCTGAGAGGACCTAGAAGTCAAAACAGTATCCATTGAAGTGGCTGTGCCATAGTTGATTCCCTCCCCAGCAAACTTCCGCGCCTCGCTCTCTACGCGGCTGGAAAGGGAGGCAGCTGTGGCCTTGAGGGCCTCAATACGGGACTTCTTGGATTGTGACTTGTTGGAAGGTGCTTGTGCTAGCTGGTGGGTGTGCTTAATATCACCAGTTAAGACAGCAGGCTCCAGCCTGAGAAGCTGAGAGAGGAGATGTTCATTAAGGGATACCAGTGCAGTGCTGCTGGGAACAGTGGTAGGTTGGACAGCTGGGCTTAGGCTGTCAGGTTGAAACAAAGAGGCGACTCCAACATCCAAACCATTCCTACAACAGTGGAAACAACAGAAAAGAAGCAGAAGAGATGGACGTAAGCGGTCATTGTGAATATGAATAATGTCTGTGGACAACATACACACAGGTAGCAGTTCTAATGATCAGTGAATTGTTCCCTCCTTGAAGAGTGAGTCTGTGTATATCTATTTCTGATATCCATATCAGAAATATGGTCTTGCGTAGCTTTAGTATTGAATAATGTATTAAACAGTCTGATTTCTAACTTTAATGGTACATAACGGAATGTTTTTGTTTATATTTGCAAAAAACAAACATGCACTGTAACTGGATGGAAATTTGTTGATCAAATTAGTTAAGTTCACGGTATAATTTTCCACCGTGTTTTCATGATTTTAAGGATCAACAAAAACAATGCCCTGTTTTTGTTGATCCTTTCCCTAATGCAGAGCAATAGGACTTCTGGAGACCTTGCAAGTTGTGCTCATAAAATAAAAAGCACCTGACAACAAACTGCTTCTTTGTTTGGTACAGTCAGATGATTTCTGGGTATTCAGAGAAACAAGAAAAATGTGTAGAGTCTGTATATAACCTGTATAAAGTTTGTTGTTTTTCTGTTTTCACGAATCTAAATACAAAGTGTTTTTGTGCACAGTTTGATTGCATTTGTGTAAACGTGTGTACCTGGTTAAAGGAGAAGTTGGCTGATCATTCAAAGACCTGTCGCTGCTTGAGGGGCTCTGTGGTGGCTCCAGTCTTTTATTCTCTTTATCTGACTCTCCGGAGGGCTGGTACATCGGTCTCTGTGGCACACGTGTTAACACAAGGACAACTGTCATTTTTTCAATTCACATTTTTTTTAGTGTTCATCAATTCAACTATTGCAATAAAGTGAACATGTTTGATAATTGTATACAGTACCACTTGACTAAAAGGAGCAGCAGGTTGACTCTGTGTGGCCTCCTTGCACAGCTGGGCCTCTTCGAGCAACAGTTTGTTGTAGGTCTCCTGTAGTCGCTTTTGTACAGGGGCTACAGTGGCCTCGCTAGGAAATACTGTTTTAGCTACTTCTCTCTGCCGTCTGTAGAGCTCTTGTAGCCTCTGGTTTCTCCTCTCCGTTTCATCTCTCAGTGCCCTCTTCTCTTCTGCTTGACGTCTCTTCCTCTCCTCTTGTTGCTTGGCAATGTAATGGCGAACAGTATTTGCATCATAGTGGCGCTTTTTCTGGCCTGTATCAGCCATGTTAGTGGACTCTGATCGGTTCGTAGCAGGGCTGGCGCTGCGGCATCCTCTTGAGGAGCTAGCTGTTGCCACAGCAGTTCCCCAAGCAGAGATTGGAGTCCTTGTTCGTGAAACCGATCCCCCTCTCCCTCTGTTCCCTCTCCGAGACCTTTGCCGGGCCCTCTCGTCCTTCTCAGCTGCTTTGCACTCGAGCTGAAGGTCCTCAAGTATCCCTTGGATGTCTTCTGACAACAGGTCTGTTCCTAAACCCACTGGTGCTTTGTCCTGAGATACAGATGTGTGGGTTGATGTGGTTGTGTGATGGCTTTTGACATGACCCTGACGTGCACTGCGTGACCTGTCTGTGCTTTTAGAGCGAGATCGTTGTTGGGATTCTCTGCGTGGGTCTGAACTGGAGCGGTGTCGGGAGGCTGTGAACATTTATGGAAAATGTTAAAGTTGTCAACTGGCATTCAAGTCAATAATGTCAACAAACATGACATTCATCTTCTTGAAAACTGAACATTCTAACGTTGCAATCACAATTCATACTTAAGGTTTATAAATATGACCAATCAGTTTTTTTATAGGCAAAAAGTAGTATAATATAAAACCCTATAAATCATTTTCATGTTTATCAACCTCTTTATTAAATTGACATGGTAAGAATGACATTGCATTATATAGTGAATGACAGTAGTAGATTTAAAACCTATTAAGCTGAAGATTTGAACACAGAAAAAACCAGAGGAACAAGGCTCAGGGGTCAGGCTCGCCATGGGGACTCTAATCTGGCCCAAATTGAAAATTCCTGTCTAGAATTTAGAGTATCTAATCCAGACAGTGTTGAACATGGCTGTGGTGAGGTTCATTGAATCCCCTGGCCTACCCTGCTGCTCCCCAGTGTCCATGCATGGGGACAAAAAATTAATGGCAAGAAATCAGGCCATGAGTAATATAAGTCTGTAGTGTACTGTATGTATGGGAGGTTAAGAGTTTAGAGCTCTCTGGGCCCCACCTGTTCGGCTCAGTCTGTCATCTGGCTGGGGCCTGTCCTCCCTGGGCAGCTTGGGAGCTGAGCCCAGTACAGTCTTCACCACCTTCTGGCCCTCCCGCCACGAAGCAGGGCTTATCACTGCAGAGAAACAGAAAGTAAACACCTCAGACACTGTTACAAGAGAGCTCTATGCTAAAAGCCAACTTCATGTAACATGACTGCACATGTTAGCATGTGATGAATTGCCACTGGCGGAGACAAACATGAACATAAATACATGTGCAGCTTAGAAGGTTACACACTTTGACAACTTTTTGTGAAGTTACTGATGGTGTGTGGAAGAGCTGATGCTTGGCAGTTACCCAAATTACCTAAACATATTACCCCCTTCTGCCCCGAGTACCTGTCAGGCAGATAGTATGTGTTTATATACTCCTTTTTGCTGCTGCCACAAGCCTGTTAAAATGAATGTTGTGAGGCTCTGAAAAAAATTTCACTACTGACTTTCACTATGACAGACCGAAATAGAAGTTCCTGGTAACAGATTTCAGAGCTATTTATTGTGCTGTGCTACATGAAACAGAAACAAACCGGACTGAGGAAGAGGTAAAGCAAAAGTTGTTACTGCTGGTTCTGAAGAGATAAAAAACAAGTGGGAGGTTCATTCAGATGAGGCAAAGTTGTTGGTATTTTGGTGGAAATTGTGAGGAGAATTGGTATTCTCAGAACCTGTTGTTCAATCACATGCTCGTAAAATAATAATTAAAGAATTGAAATAAACAAACAAGAAATATTGAAACAAAACTTGATATTTAACAAATGGAAGTTCTGTATTTCTCAGCTGTTTTATACTGTATGAAAACCTTCCTTGGTTAATTACACAAAGCCTTTCACTGTGTTTACCTTGAATGTCATGAGGCAACAGAATAACCACCTACACATCTGCACACATCAGACTGAATGATTATAACTCAGTATTCTCTCTAGTTATGAGGCTAAGGACAGTTAGAACCAGAGAAGAAGCTTGCCATAGAGATTGTGCAATTAAAAAACATCCATAATCCTAATTATTCATAGGATCTTAAGATGATAATGCCGAGCACACCTGATCATTTATCTGACAAAAGCATTTCCTTATGTTCAGATGTACAATGATGGAAAATATCTACCATTTATAGCTAAATGGAAGAGATGGGAGTTCTGTCAGCTGTCACAGCTGTGCCACACGATCAGGTTACCGCGGCGTGTTGCTTTGATTCTTCTACGAGGAAGTCTGTGTGCTACTTGTTGGTCACAAAGCACACCTCATAAATACTAAACATTTCTTCAGGATTTGAGACTTAACACAGTGTCAGGAGGCAACAAAGGCACTGTTTGATGTACTGGAGAACACACAAGCCTAGAATGGGACAACGAAGTGAATGGAAAGATCACTAAATACTGCAGTCTGAATAACAGATATAAAAGATGATCTTTAACTCCGCTAAGGGGGGTTATGGTTTAACTTCTGCTTGCTTGTAAGTTCATTCCTGTGTCTGTTTTTTACCAATATTACCCAAAAGTACAAGGACGATTTCACCAAACTCTTTGAAGGGGTTAATCGTGGGCCAAGGACAAAAACATTCAACCATTCAACACAGCGAACATCGCATGTATTCACATTAGCATTGATGTAGATCTGTGCTTTCTCTGATTCACACCTCTCTCAGCATCTAGCCACCGCAGTGAGGCAGGGCAGAACATTCATTTAACAAGACAGCTGACAGACTTGAAAGAGCTGTGCATTAGAAAGACCTTCTGTTTCCTCTTATTTTCTCTCAGTCAGCATTTTACGTGAAAATTGTGCCAAAATAACAAAACAGCCATTATTGCGTATGCAGGGATTTTGTCAGACGACACTGTGTTTACGAAATCTGAACGTAAGCAAGGCAAAGCAGCATCTAGGTCTGCTAACTTGTAGGGTTAATGGGTTGTGTTTCAGTTATTGTTATCTGTAAATATCATATGACCTTAAAAATTTGGACATTTTAAATCATTTTGCAAATGCATCTAGACATATGTGATGGTTTCAGTTGCACATAATAGAAGGGTTGGCTAATGGCCTTGTCAGAAGTGTTCCCTCTCTGAGTGCATTTCTAGTTATACCTGGTTTTGCATTTAGGTCAGAGGTAGGGGGCGCTCTGTGGACCTTCCTGACTGGTTTAGAAGTCCTTCTCTCTTTAGACGTGTCCGCTCTCTGTTCCTTTTGCTGTTGATGCCTGGATCTTGTGCATTCTGTCCATAAAACACACATAAAACTTTTAGACACAAAGCAACACAGACTGACAAACCTACTTAAATTAAAAAATGATAGCCTATATTTAAAAATCTCTGATGTGATCATGTTACCAGCGTGTTCTTGATGCGTCCTGACATTCTAAACTCCTCAATGGGAAACGGCTGTTCCTTGATTTGTGTCCTTTTCCAACTGATCAATACAACTCAGTGTTTATTATTTAATACCAGCACATCTTTCGAGCCCTGATTCAGCCTCAAATGAACTTTGTGATTAATGATACTGAGCAGATGTTAGCATTCTGACATTCTGAATTTGGTCAACAGGGTAATCATTGTACCTACTTACGATCCACATGACATTTTCATTGTTAGTATAATGATGTTCATATTTTTCCCCACATTGCATGGATTTAGATATTTATTATTGCTCAGACAACTGTTAATATAATGACTCAGTATCAATACTGACGGTGTAATACAACATATCGGGAAAATAGGAATGAAAAGAAACTTGTATTGTATGCTTACCAGCAAACTCCCATGACAGACATCCGTGCATTTCTCTGCTGAACTTATGAAAATCAGCTTCTTTCAAAACCTTCCCATCAGGAGTTCGGATCCTTGTCTCACTAATGTTGAAACCTGAGAACAAAGGAATTTTAGATGTTAGCTGCAACATTCGGTTTCTTACTCAATGCCATTTTTGGCAAATCTGTAGTCACATTATTTTTTTCTTAATTTAGAAAAGGAAAGAACACATTCAAAAGAATGAAACAGTCAAAATACCTTTGTATGTAGGTGCAGGTGGTGCAGCTGCTACTTTCCGAACTATGGCCCTTGGCATGTTATTAGTATCACCATTGTTATTCCTTGCAGCTGCAATTTTAGGCTGTTCCACAGAACCAAAAAGCCTTTCCTTCTCTGCTGTCTCCCCCAAATGTTGTCTTTGCCTTCGAATACGCTCTTTGAGCTTCTCCAGCTTGTCATCAGGTTGATGACGCCTCAGGTTTTCCAACCGCTGGGAAGCTGAGCCAGGGCTGGTGGAGGGAGTGCTCTCTCCTCTGCGTCTGGTACATAGAGCTGGACCAGAGCATGGGCTTGACTCTTGGTCCTCCATGCTCTGGTTAAATTGTGCTTTGTGGTTGCTGTCCTCCTTAGCCCATTCCCTTGCAGGGAATCCTGAACTTGTTGAATGTGACTGGTTTGCGACAGTCTCCAGGGCTTGCTGGTCATTGAGGTAGCGGACCTCGGTGCTCTCTAGAGCCGAGGAGTGTGTGCTCTCCAGGTCCCTGTCCGTTTGTTTGTCCCTGGTGTCTATCTGGTAGACGAGCTGGCTGAGCAGAGGGTCTGAAGGAGGCGGAGAGGATGGGTACGAAGACCCTGGCACTGACTGCAGGTTTTGAGCCTCCAGCTGAGTGGAGGGATGTGGTGAAGGGGTGGCCTCTCTGGATACAAATCAGATTACATGGGATCAGGCGGAGGATCAAGATTTACTCTTAATTTACAACTCGCTGAGCATATAGAAGAACACATTTATTGGTGGTGAAATTTTGGTAAAGTGAATCATCCAATGCCCTCACAGACTGATGTGGCACTATACATTTTAAAATAACAAAAAGAATATCATCCACTGTTGTGCAAATTGTTTGGTAATACCAAAAAAATAAACAAAAATGTTTTACTTTTTATTATTAAGATATCTCTTGCTTTATAGTAAAAATTAGAAATAATGGAAACTTGCATAACTTAATATGCAACATATTCACATTTTAATTTTTAGCTGTAAGGTATTTAGAGGGGATGCCCAAAACATTATGTCTAAATGGAGGTCTTGAAGTCTAAAGAACACTGAATAGTAACCGACGGTTTTAGATTAACGGCTCCTCTGATGAATCAAGTATAAACAATGAACTCTCTAATTTCAATGAAATGGCAATAAACACCATCTCTCTCCGTTGTTTTCATTCTGCAGAGCACTCGTACTCACACAATAAAGTATAACATGGTTGGTATAATTTTCGCATAATTTAAAAAAAGTGGTATGAAATATGACATCTGATATCACAGCAATCTGCAATTGCTCAGTACGAATTTTCAATAAAAGCTCTGGTTTTTACTTTTAATTCAGTTTTGTACCTGTATGTGGCCAGTGGTTCCCTGAACTCCACGCTGTTGTTCTTGCGGACATTGCTGTCTTGGGTGGCATTTCTCAGTGGGCTGCGTGAGCTGCTCTTTTTTGGACTTAGTTGCCTATGCCCCCTGTACTTTGAGGACCCACCATTGTCATCAACTTGTTGTCCATCTGTGACAGAGAGATATGTTAAAAATTTTAATGATACGTTTTTTAATTCATATATTTTATGATAACTCACCCCTACAGCGGACTGTCCTGGAGGAATTCTTCTTGGGTGGGTCCATCACAGACTCCATGACAACTGTTGTCCCTGGTCCTGCCTCTAGATGGTTTTCTATGTGCCGCAGCTACAGAGAAAGCATGCTAATGTCAGTCTCCTTGTTGTATGTAAAGAGGATGAAATGTAATCGTCTTTATCACTATCAGATATATCAAATTGTAGGGCTGTAGTCTTTTGGTTAGTTGGTTGGTTGCTATACTCTTGTCTGACCAAAATTCTCATTGGCTTGGCAATCACCAGTATTAATTATATAATAAGAAAAGAGCTTCCTCTCAATTCAATATTTTAATTCCTTGTGCACATTATTTTGTTTTGAAGCCTGTAATCCCCTTCTGGAATTGTGCACATGTATGTTTTGAGACCTGTTCAAATGGGACTGGCATTATCTGATGGACCCTGGTAATTGGTAATATATGTGGAAGTCGTCATTGAACAAAACCCTGCGTGTGTGCGTATCACACAGAGCTCATGTGATATTAGTCCTGTGAAAATCGACATACTTTCTCCAATTTAAACGGTGGATGATGAGCTATTCTTTCTTAGATGCTAACAAGAGAGTCTTTCATTTATTCAGCAGAAAACTGTTACTAGTGTACTTACAGCGGGTTTGGACTGAGCCAAACTTTTCCATGCCGTATTCAACTCTGTCAAAGAGGAAGAGAATCAAATTTCATTACAACAGGTCAGAGAACCTAGTTTATGTCAACAACCCTGTTACATGTGGCACAGTAACAGTATGAACTTCAAATCAATTGATATACAAAAGGTTTATCAGCAGTGGGATTCACCTTCACTATATCAAAATAGCGTTTTTTTCTTTACACACCTGTGCCAATACTGGGATCAGCAGGCTGCTGAGCAGTGCTATTAAGAGACACTGCAGTCCTCTTGCTGCTCCTCATCTCGCCCCTTCACCTGCAACCAAGATTAGACAAAAGTAAATACAAAAACACGTTACTCATTAAAAAAGTAACGCTTTAGACTAATTTATGGTAAATTTGACATAAATGAGTGCTCATATACTCTATGTCCTAATCTAGCCACAAATGTAGTAACATCCAAGCAATCAGCTGGATAAAGCCAAAAATGTCAATTGAAACAAAAAAAAGAAAGAACATACAGAAAAACATTCAAAGAATATGTCAAAAATTGTTTTCAGGGAAAAGTCTAGGAGTTAGACTGCTCTGAACAAAGTACAACATATGTACCTATTACAACATCCTGTTTACAGAAGATTAATGTCGTCCAGCCATTTAAAACTGGTTCAGCAAGCACAAATACCTTTAAAGATTTCCATGAGGGGAGGTGAGCAGAACAGGAGATTGTCACATGACATGCTTGTGATGTTTACCTTAAACACCAGTAATGCAAGGGCACAGGTGTTTAGTCACAGCTAGGTACAGGTTTAAAGAAATATATCACGTTTTTTTTCTGATCTGCCCTCTCGCAGGCCAAATTAAACACTCATTAAGACACAAGGACTTCTTCTTCATATTTAGTCATAACCACGTGACATAGCCCTGAGGCAATTCCACCAGGCTGAAAACGCAAACAGCAAGAAACAAAAATCTCTAAATCTACATTAGATGTTCTTTGCCAAGGCAACTCTAGTTAATCAACATCCCATCCTGTTGAACATGATTGTAAACTTTGATCAACAATGTAGGCAGTGCACATTAAATTATGTTTACTAAACCAATCTGTAGTTTTAGTCTTCCCTTGTATGTGTGTTCAGGTGATAGAACCAAGTACACAAGGTAGAAGAGACAAAAGCAGCTTTAAGTGGTTAAATGTATATATTCACATTAGAAACCAAAGTGTTACGGTATTGTCTTTATGAGTTTGCTTGTTTCTTTATAATGCTCTGTCCTCTTTTCTGCCAATGAAGCAATGGTTATTTCCAAACTTCCAGCCTGCAGAGTTCTGCACCACTGCACCTGGTGTTGTGTCAGATTCTGTCCATTCGTCCATTTCTGTTTCCCCTTACATTAACCTGCACACAACCATATCCCTAACCCAAACCAGTAATGTCAGCAGCACAAAACACTTATTTAAGTCCCAAACTGTGTTACAGGAGGGGGAAATTATTTTACGGGGAAAAAATTTAAACCAACACTGGTTCTGTTGGTTGGCGTTACAGGAGGAACTCACTGATGGAGAGCTTTGAGTGTTGCAATTGATCCTCTGGACACTTATGTCAGCGCTGTAAAAGTCCTGCTGAGCAGCAACCGCCCGGTGGGCAAGGAAGACTGATTCATCTTTGGTTAAAAATGGGTTGTATTTATAGCCATCTATGTGTTACTACAGCCACTTTACCTATTGATTTGTGTATCTGGTTAATCCATATTGTTGCTTTATATATCCATCACCTTTGCTTTACAGTGTTTCATAGCCAGGAAGTGTCCGAAATGGATACATTCACACTAACACTTTCATACTACGTATACAAGTGTAACGTAAGCTTGTCAGTGTTGTCGACAGCGCTCCTATTGTTAACTTTACTTAACTATAACAATAGTTATTAAGCAGCAAGAAATGTCCATGTAACGTCGTAAGTGTTAACTTACGTCAAAGCTAATAAAGATCAGTGTCTCTCCCATTACAGCAATTACTCTTCAACGTAATGTGCCGACCACAATCGCTAATAAATCCAGTTTCGGTTGTCAACTTACAGTTATTTATCGGGAGTTAAAGCCCATTATCTTAACTATCATAACCCTTAATTGTCGTTTCCTGTTTTCATGACAAACGTTTAATTATCTGAATACAGGCCCGTAATCATAACTACTGACTTCTAGAATAACACACTAACGATCATTTCTTCGGCCCAGGAAATAGCCGGAGCCCCCAACTCCAGAGTTCATGTTAACACTAGCTGACAGGAGAGTCATGAGTTGTCAAAACACTTATTTAACAGACAAAATACATACCTTTATGCTAATTATGTGTATAGATGTCCGCATTCATGCTAGCAGTTTCATTATGAGAAAATCCTTATTTCTTCCTACTTCTTCAGTTTGGTTAAGCAGTCTGTTTGCTAACGCTAGCGTTAGCCAGCTAACGTTAGCCACCACTTCTGCCAACTATGCTAGCAACTTTTTCCACGACA
>CAAKHC010019755.1:48517-62527 GCA_901007825.1 Macroramphosus scolopax | reverse complement strand
CTCTTTGCTCTTATCTTCCTCTGTCAGTCACGGTGCTCTACTTAGTATTCCGCTC
Organism: Macroramphosus scolopax; assembly: GCA_901007825.1. Taxonomy (NCBI): domain Eukaryota; kingdom Metazoa; phylum Chordata; class Actinopteri; order Syngnathiformes; family Centriscidae; genus Macroramphosus; species Macroramphosus scolopax. Next base: position 62,472 of record CAAKHC010019755.1, on the reverse strand, counting down.
AGTCACATCTGTCAGCTCGCAATCAATCACACACACGCACACATACACACACACACACACACACACACACAGCTCGCCCAGATTTGAAACAAGCTCAGAAACCTCTTCTTAATAATTAATGATATTTATGAGATGTCAGCGTTTTCTCAAACAGTCAGTTAGGAATCATGCAGCCCAATTCAAAATTACAATATTGCAATTGTCCAGTTTGACTGATCATCGTTCAGCTCGCTGAAGTAAGAGGTGAATACTACATGAGATATTTCCTGCAGCGCAAAATCAGTCCACTACTCTGCAGCTCAGTACCAGGGAAACACAAGTTCGTTCAATTACTGGCACTTTTCTCGAGGGAGTGGTTGTACGTTTCCACTTCTATTATGTTGCTGCATGATGAGGGCTTATCTCCATTCTCGAATAGGAAGGCCCTTTCGTCAATGATCTTAAAAATACATTACAGAGCTGTGGCAATGCATCTTTGTAAGAGTTTCTCCCCTTCCAGCTCCTCCCCCATGCTGGCTTACTTCACCTTTCAGTGGTGGAACCATAACAAACTGATCATTACTGGTCATTAACGGTCTTTCCTGGAAGGTCATCACAGCAGTAGGATGTCTTTGAGAAATGTTTTTCATCATCGGAAGGGTGCATGTCTTGGAATAGCCTGAATTGGACTGTGGTCAGTGATGAACTGACGAGGTGAAACTTCCCTCCCTTGGGCCACATAACTATGACTAAATAAACAACTGGCAGTGTAATTAGCATTCCAGCTCCAGTAGTCAGACGCTTAGGAAGCCAGCAGTTAATACAACTATGAATAAACTATTGATATTATGAACTTTTCCCTCAATTACATGAATTATTCTGCAGTTTGTTGCTGCTTGCTGAATCACCAGCTGCTGTTCTCTAGGACAGGAAACCAATCCACTGGTTTAGTTACCCTGGATGTGCACAGCCTTTCGACTAATTGATCTATTAAATCATAAGCCATTCGGGGGTTTATGGTGCAATAGTTGCTTAATGACAACCTGAATGTTTTATGAACTCATCAGTGAAATCTGTTGGTTGTTACTGCAGCATAAAATATAGGATCCAGCAAAGAGTGGTGGAGTCAAAATGAGAAGTAAGTAAACGGATGCATGGAGTTAGTGGCACCACCGTTACAGCACCACAGTGCACTAAGCATTAACTATATATATATATATATATATATATATATGAAATGGGAAAAGACAAGACAACAGGACAGCAGTAATTTCGCTGGCTACATAAAGGATGATTTCGCGCATTCACACCATACACATGCTTATTTCCTGAATTTGTTAACTCCTCTTCAAGCTGCTCATTAGAGAAGTTTCAGGTGACATATGTGTTTCTGACAGATGTTTGGCCCTCTCGCCAAGCTGACGGCCGGGTTGAAGGGTGGATGTGCTGAAGTACGGTGTGTATCCAGGCAGTTGTGTGTGGGCTGCTGGGCGCAGCAAGTGTACGGAGGTTTCTCGCCTGTCAGAGAATCTCCTTCAATCCTCATTAGGAACCTTGCAGCCACCTGGACCACACAGCAAAGAGCTCTGGCTGTGGCTTTAAAAGATTAACACCTGACTGGTTTTGGTCCACCAGCTGATGTCTGTTTGTTTCCTTCTTCTTGTCTAGAAAAGGTTTAGAACAGTTTAGTTTTTGCTGTATTTTCTCCTTCCTGACTTGTCCTGCTTGAAAGGAAAAGCTGGATACCCATCATTAGAAAAGTGTTGCTTAGAGAATCATATCCAGATCATACATCCAGATATATCAGCTAATTGTGTTTGGCACTGACATCGAAGCAATTTGAAAAACATAATCTGCAAAATGGATTCAGTAAGCGATAGATCGATGCAAGTTCTCCTGCCAAATCTTAGAGGAACCTCTCCCTGCCAGGAACCACACAAACAGACAACTATACTGATATGCAAATCCAAATACATTCATATAAAATCCACAGATTTTCTATGAAAGTCTGGAGCGCTCAGTAGAGCCGTGGAAGAGGAGGAAGACGGCAGGACATGAGAGCACCAGGTGTTTCCTGTCTCTGCTGGAGGCTCAGCTCATATTCATGAAGCAGCTACAATTAAAGCCACTAACCACGGTGCCACTGCTCTCTGGGTTCCAGAGCAGCAGCGTTGTGTTTATATATCCTCAAACCCCTGGAGCAACCAGTGTAACGTGTCAGAGGTAACAGGCAGGGTTAATCAGAAACTACAGAAGCAGTACTGATTGTTTAAATAAAATATGAAAGATTTATAATTGAATGATTTGAGACCGGGGAGGTGATTCCCAACAGTCGGGACCGTAATGGCAGTAATTACCTCCACCAAGGAGCTAATGTTACTGGAGCTGTTTGTTTGACGGTTTGTCAGCAGGATTAAATAAAAACTACCTTTTTTTCCATGAAACTTAATGGCGGCGTGCAGCACGGGCCAAGAAAGATCCCATTACATTTTAAATCGAATGGGCAGGTCCTGGAATGATTTTTCAATTTCCGCTTCCACATTTAAGTCGATCTAACTTCTTCTAACAAATTGTTTAATCACGTAGTGAAGTAATGATCATCTCAGCCACTGCTGCCGGTCTCATTTATAACATGGTATATTAAAAACATGACTCGTGTCATGGTTCAGGATTGGACTTTTAATTTTTCCCTGTGTTAATTGGAGGTTTTATCCTCCTTTGTTTGATTTTGTTTTGTTTGTTATTCCCATTCCCAGTTTCTGGATTATCATCTTTCCTTGTGTTGTTGATCCATGTGTAGTCAAGGTTTCTAACCTTTCCTAGTTTTCCTGTAGTGCATCTCTTAGTGTGTTTATTGTATGTTATCTAGTTGTTGAAGAATTCCCCACTTGCCCACTCCCCATGTTGTTGTCTTTGCTGCTAGATTCACTGTGTTGGTCTTTATTAATTGCATTGACTTTTCCGTTAACCTGCTATTTGCTAATCTCTTGCCCCTTGTGTCCTAATTAAAGCTATAATTGTGTACTGTAAGTCAAATCCATGGTTTCCTGGTTCTGGCAATATCTACCAAACAACGGGTTAAAAAATGAACATTATTTAATTTCTCATTGTAAAATAATACAATGCATTATAAGAAAAGTGACAGAGAAGTGGAACAGTGGTTCTCCTGCAGCAGTGTGTAAGACAGACTGGTTGGGGCCGGGCACCAGGCAATCGATCTGCTGAAATTATAACTGCCGGACTGTGTCACTCTGGTCCTCCGTCCTTGTTTTATTAGGTAATATAGTGGACATTTTTCTTAGAGACTTTGTCATGTGGGACGATGGTAAATCATCGCACAGCCAAACAATCGTTTTACCAGAACTGTCATCAACTGGCCCGTTTTCCTGAGCTCCGAGCTCAGCTCAGCCATCCAGGCCTCGGAAATAAGATTATGTTTGATAACTGTGCAATTTTTTTTTGCCAATGATTTATTTATTTAATTTACTTTATTGCAAAGAATAATGCCACATTCTTCTGCATTAATATAATAAATCAAATGTATATGTGTCAAGTACTTGACGAGTTGCTCCATCACCATCATCACCGTCATGGTCGTCACCTCAAGGACGCCTCCGATCACGAATGCTTTATTCATAACAGTGCGTCAGTTTACTGATGGCGGCCTAATTAATGGCTCTCATGGTGCTTTAGCAGTCTGCTGGATTTCAAGCTGATGCTCAAGGCAGTTGAAATAGATTTAATCTCATCCACAGTGCAGAGGTATACATCTTCTTTTTACTGCTCGATATCTTCAGAGCACAACATGTTCGGCACAACTCTCTCAAAGGGAGCTGTAATTCCAGAAATCCATCTTTCTGAGGTGGTGATGGCTTGGCAAAGCAAAAGCAACAGCAACAGTTTTATTTTTGGCATGTTATACTTTATACTTTAAATTGTCAGACGAGACATTGAGACATTATCTGCAACTTCCAATTACACACATTGAAATTAAGTAAGTTTATTGCGATTTATATTAAAGACTGTACATTTATATATATTTTTTTATTCTTTTCCTCTGCCCCCCCCCCCCCTCTCATTCCTCCTCCCCCCTGTAGTACTATGCTGAGATCCCAGGCGGCTTTCCGACCATGCTGGAACTGGGCTCCTGTTCCGGCAGCTCTCGGTCTCTGACAGGGGACCATAATGCCTCGGGGCTACCTCGAGCCCCAAGGGGGGCAGATCGCCCAGATGATGGTCTGGGTCAAGGATCGGGGGCGATGTATGGTAGCAGCACCCCCAGGAGTCACATCCTCTACCCATCCCCAGCAGACTGTGAAAGCTGGCAGAAGCATCGTGCAGGAGTGGCCGAAGGGTCAAGCCTGTGTTCTGGGTCTCATTCCCTCCTGGAGCCCCAAAGTCTCTCCAGCAGCCATGACACCCTCTACCTCCCACACATGTCCGGCCACATTCCACCTCTCCACCAAAACCGTATCGGCCTCTCACTTGATGTGACCCCGTCTTTCGAACTTGGAGGGGGAATGCTGGGGATGGACGGAGATACGGCAATCAGTCCTAATGTGATCAAGAGACGACGGGGTGGCCTGATTGAGCAGAGGGACATTGTGAAAGCCCACCAGGCCCATAAAATACACAGCACACCACAGGCACGACGCAAGGAGTGGGAGTGAGTATACTGCTGGTATAAACACTAAACTCTGAAATTGCATGTTTTTTTCCCCTAAAATCCTGTAGTCTGATTTGTTCCCATCGCATGGAGAAATGGACCTCAGCAAAACAGCCTTATACCATGTGCAATGCATTTAATGTACTTTACCTTTGGTGATTAGTCATGCTTCTTCTGAAAGACCATCAACCTGCCCTGCAATTTATTTGGTATGTTGGAAACTTGGAAACTTCAATTAAAGCCACTTTACCTCGAGTCAGGCGGATGTCATGGTATTGCGGTGAGAGCGATCAGGGTGTAAACAAACACCTTAAAAGTTTCCCTCATTCACCCCTTCACACTGTCATACAGATGGCAGCAGGCTCCCATGCAAGGCCGGTCATTATACGGCATTTAGAGATGCAGCTTATTGACCAACGGTGCTTCGACATGCAGACAGGGGGAGCCGGGGATCGACCCAGCTGTGGTTAGTGGAGGACCCGCTGTACCTCCCGCGCTATAGTCGCCCCTGTCCAATCATGACATTTTAGTAAATCTCTCTCTTACAGCAGGTATGTCTATACACCTGAGCGAAAGCATTATTTTGATCCCCAGATGTATTGTATCTTGGTGTGTACTGGATGTGTCTGCACTAACTACGCTCATTCACGTGCTCATGTGTGTATACGTATTTACTGGTTTCCTGCCCTGTGGCGCTGTGGAATTTCTAGCTGATTATAGAGGTGATGCCCCCTTCTGTTTCTCAGCTGAAGCTGAGGCTTCGCCTCTGGCGGCGTTGGCCCCCACCGTGCCCCCCACTCCCTCCTCACCACAGGTTCAGGATGCCACATGTCACGCTGAGTTGTGTCTATAGCTTAACAAACAGAGGCTTGGTGAGCGTGATGGCAGAGAGAGCGAGTGGGAGGTGAGATGGGAAGTAGAGGGAATGGATTTTGAATGAGGACCTTTTTCAAGCTTTTTTTTTTTTGCACTTGATAAGTCCGTGTGACAATAGATGATGTGGACAATTACTGGATTAGCAGGCCTGTAGCGATGCTCGGTCATGGAGTAGGTAACTATTCTGTGGCCTGCCTGATATAATTAGTATGATACTACATGCCGGACGCACCCTTCGGCCACTGATGGCACAATGACCCGAGTGCGTCAGCAAGCGATACAACCATGAAAATCTACCTCTCAGGGCCACTTACAGGCAAAACCACAGCCACCTGACAAGATAATGAAATGTTGCATCTGAGCCCAAGTGTGCACCTGCTTTGGTTTTCCACATGATATGAGGATGATTTCAAAACAAGAAGGAAAGATATTTTATGACGAAAATGTGAGTGCTTGTCCAGCTGAGCAGAGGATGCACACAGAATACTTCTGAATATAGCAATGTGACATCTAGAGCACTACTACAAGGATGTGTTGACACAGAAAACACTGCATCAAGTCTCCTATTCTGGTATCTTGTGCTGCTTTTAGCAGAGGGTTGGCAGTGTTTTCAGTGTGTGTGCGTGCTTTCGGAAGTGCTGGAAGAAATAACAGTACTTAAGTGAACGCTGACTTAATGACAGTGATCCCTCTGAATCGATCCGTTGGTCCCAAATAGAGGAGAGCACTGTTATCCTCGTTGGACTTTGTTGCTGTTTGTGTTTTTTATTTCATTTGGATTCTTGTGGTTGAACCATAGAAACAAAAGGTTCTATTCTTGATATTTCATACAAGTGAAAGAACTTTGAATATACTCTGGAAACAACTGTGTGCGTCTCAAAGTAGTTCTGTGATTTCCTTTTATTTCCATTCCTCTGGGTCCGATGTCACACCTGCAGTTTGAGTCCGTCATCTTTCTCCTGCTCTGAATGCTTTTACACTCTGCTCGGCTCTGTCGGCACACATTTGCAGTAAATGGGTTTCAGGATAAACGACGCCGAAGCGGGTGATACTACAATAGCTACGCTCCGCCGCCTATGAAGGATTTAAATTGGATAGTAAGCTGCGTGATGTCACTATTAACCGAGATAAAGGCACTCACTGTCGGAATCAGAAAACACCTGCTATCATTTGTTCTTGTTGAAAGGTTTTACTAAAAGGTAAATGTGAGTCAAATCAGATTGTGTATTCTTTTGACTATGTTGAAAGTGAGACTAAAATCAAATATTCTCGTTTTTATAAACTAATTCAAACAGGTGTTTTTCAAGGGAAATCAATGTTGGTATCAATCGGCTATGAATCGTCTCTGGGGCAGAGTCTCTGGGGGCGGAGTCTCTGGGGCGGAGTCTCTGGGGGCGGGGTCTCTGGGGGCGGGGTCCCTGGGGCGGTGTCTCTGGGGCAGAGTCTATGGGGCGGAGTCTCTGGGGGCGGAGTCTATGGGGCGGAGTCTCTGGGCATCCAGTTCAACCTGTGGATATCCATGCTGAGTTGTAGTTGAGGGACGACCTTCTATGAAAGACAATCATCTTGTAAATACCTTCCTTTATGCGTTTCAAAGGCGCTAAACAAATAAAGTTTGATTGATTTAAATTAACTGAAGCCAAATCGTTATCTGGCGTTGGCAGATGGGCTGTGAAATTTGCATTTCAGACAGTGTGTTCTGCCTCTCTTTGCTCTCCACGGACTGCTCATATGTGATTGATCAACACTTTTGGACCAAGAATGGAAGCCAGGATTTTTCTACTGGTCCCAAAATCTTGTCTCTAGTGTACATAGTTTGCATTCACAGGAGGATGTCTGATCACAGAGATTACAAGTGAAACCGGTGTAATTACAGGACATCAACAGCAAACCTCCACCAGTTTGTTGCTTTCACATCAGAACATCACTCGTTTGTCCCGCAACTGATTATTCTGCACTAACGGCCGTCACAAGACTCTGGCTCTTTCCGTAACGTAACACACTATCTGCTGTTGTTGTCTCGGCCGTCGTGCTGACTGGCAACACACACATTCTGGCACATGTGCACAAACCTTCACCCTGCAGACGTACTGAGGGCTGTCGGATCAACAATTCATGTAATACTTCAAAGGTGATGTATTCTAGGAATGCCGCAAGCTTCAGTGGTTACAGATGAAAGATGAAGACACCAGCCCGTCATCAATGCTGTAGCGTGTGTGTGTGTGTGCGTTCATCAGTGTGTATCATTGCAACGCTATGTGTCCTTTGTCGCTGCTATTCTTGTGGGGACTTGGACAGACTGTGTGTGACCCTCACATCTCCTGATCACAACGTGATGGGGAACGCTGGCTGTGCCTCTGGTCATCCAGGAAGCGTCCGCCCGACTTCACTACAGGAAGATTGCCTGCTCTCATTCTTTGCCCACTGAGCTCGAGCTTCATTATTTATCCACCAGGAGAAACACAAAGGCACTTCACTGCATTATACTTCAAATTTGCATGAAGTGGGAATTCGGAGCATTGCAAACTACTTTGTGACACATTCTGATAAGATTTTTCTTTGTTGTTTTTTTTCTGTATTTGTCCTTGAAGATGTTTTAGTTATTCCACTGGTGACTGTTGTATAAAAGCCTATTTGATCCCTGCAAATTTGACTCCTGAGATGGAACTCAGCGTGCTGTGAAGCAATCAATAATAGACTGTTACACAATGTCTGGTTTCAATACATCTGCGTCTCTCAGTGTTTGTCCGCCTGCCGATCGTCGGCTCTGAAAAAGCGTTTGTACTCTCGCAGGGCCTCGCACTTTAGTTTATCCTCAACCTGTTGAGCCGAGAGTCAGACAGATATTCAGAAGGGAATCACAAAGTCCATCACTTAGTCAGCCGGCAAGTCTGCCTGCAGCCCCTTCACACATCCCTTCTTCACATTTGTCTGTTGAAAGCTGAGGGAGAGTGTGATTGATGTTTCAAACAGAGGCATAATTGGACAGCAGGGCCGGCCGTCTAAAGGTCATCGCTCACTCGCACCATAAGATCTGCTATAGGGGCTAGAAAGCACTTTTGGTTTAATCGTATGTCACATTCAGATTTATTTGACTCTCCTTCATTGTTCATTTCACTCGGAGCAACAGCAACTCACTTAGGCTCAATGTGAGGCCAGAGGGCAATTTCCTACAGTAGAAAAGTCATCACAGGCTCTGTTTCCATCAGCGTTTTACTACCCAAGGTTTGACGCATTCTCGATGTTCTGACCCTTTCTAATTTCATTAGTTCGCAACCGAGGTGGAATCCGTCTCTCCCCATTCCGTCTCCTTCTCCTGCATCATCATCTCGCTGTCAGTGTCCGACAGACTCCCAGAGCAGTGTAAATGTCAGACCTGTTTTTCATAAGTAAATTATTAACGATCACATGCTGAAAAGCCTTTTTTTAGCGGCACAAAACCCGTGTATCTGTCAAACAAACTGCAGAGTGGAGAAGGCAGGATGGTTGAGAGTAAGTGGCCTGCGTATTGTTTTAGGACAACAATATATACGGTCTGTTTGTGCTATGGTCATGATAGAGAGCTTCTCATTTAGTTGTAAAATGACACATGCCTGCGTTCATCCTATCACTCGTCCTCACTGTTTTGCTTCATCTCTGCTGTCTGTCTTCCTGTTGCAACGTGTCACAAACTGACACCGTTGATGAGAATCACAGAAATCGGAGCGAGATCATGAGACACTCGATGTGATCTGTCAGTGGATGAAGGTTTGACGACATGTTGCTCTGGGATGCAAAAACCGAGGCGGCGGCGGAGAGATGAGAATGAGATTAGGAGTGAAGCAAAGAGGAAAGAGATAGACTGATGTCGGATGAACGATTTTTATTGATTTTGAGTCATGACTTCTCAGCGGAGGAGCCCTCGGAGAGCAGAGCAGCGGCAAACATCTGAATGGTGAAGAAGTAGCATACGAAAAAAAAAGGACTAGTCTGAGGAAATGTTAGATTTGTTAAGGAATGATCAGACACCCGGGAGTGGGCATGTGAATTGTTATGTTCTTAGGCTCCTTCACCTCTGTGTTGAGCTCAGCACTCCATAACCAGCAGCATATTCCAGATGAAGAACGAAAACAAAACCTCCTGCATCTCCATTGATCATGTGTTTGATAGAAGATCTGACATAAGGGATGTTTGTATGACTTGAGCCATGAGAAGAGCTGAGTGTGACACAGACCACAGAATGGTAGCAGCCGAACTCCGTCCCATTGTAAGAAAGTTGGGTTTACAATTAAACTTTAAAAAGTTCACCAAAAAGGAGACTCCACTTTGAAAGGCTCAAGGTTGCAGAGGTGCATGAAAACCCTTTTGTGTGCTGCAGCTCTTGTCTGCTGTTTGAATAACAGAAATATTTGTTGAGCCTGACGAATCGAACATGAACCCTCCACCTTTATGTGCACTGACGGCAGACGACAACCTGCATCTTCCTCTGGACTTTACAGTCGCCGGTGGTCCCTGGTTCCATTACATGTGTTTGCATCTCATCTGAATTAGTTAAGAAGAAGTACAGCTTTAAATGTTACTACCATGCATGTCAGGGCTCATGTCCTGCTTTACTTTATCTTCTCCATCTCCTGAGGAACCCTCTGTGAAACACGGCTCCTGGTTCCGATGAGCCTAAACACAATCAATCACATCAACTTTTATTATCCGTTGAATTATTTAAGACCGTAGATTAGCTGATAACTCACTTACCACAGGAGATCTGTGCAGTGTTGGATTTTATTGCAATGCTTTATGTTTTAAGAAGGATGCACGTGTCTGCAGCCGTATTGCAGGTTTGGAAAAAAACTCTGAAATCTGAGGGAAAAAAGAAGGTTTATCTTAGTCATTCACAGTAATTTAAAGATCCATCTTTTATTGAAATGGAATCTTGAAGCCTCTGTTTTAAAACGACTTCTCACAAATAAATACATTATAGATATGCTGTATAGTTATTTTGCCTGAGGTGGAGGCTTGTTGGGGAGATAAATATTCCTCTGTCACTCGTGCATTGTTGCAGTTCCAGAGCACAGCAGTGTGGCATGAAATCATCTAGTATAAGAACCAGTATGTCAAGCTGTTCCCTGATGTCAATACATACAGAGACAAATAAATCCCTCTCACGCGACGGGGTTTGCTTAGAGTGATACATTTACCCTGGATGTTTCAGTTCCTTGTCAAGCTTTCATGTGTGCAGTAGACCTTCAGGTAAAGCACACCAGTGAGCCACTGTTGATGTATTTGTGCATACATGCTGGTGGTATACCTCTCATGTGCTTCTTTGGACATTAAAGTCTTGAGGCGATGAAGGGGCATCCTGTCATAGACCTTGAATTTACTCCCCTTCGTTTATTCAAAGCCTCGGATTTGAATATCAAAGATGATTGGGCCGTGCTACGAGAGTTCACTGACGTTGGCGTATTGCAGAGGATAATACCTTCATAGTGCGACAGGATCTCTTTCAGCCGCCGATGCTTTCAAGCCAAACAGGCTCAGTCGGGAGCCCCAGCTAGGATTCAGTGATTGGCTGCAGTGTGTGGTCGGCATCAACTTCCTCATATTAGCCTCTTTTGGGGCGAAAACTCAGTGAAACCAGGCAACGACATGCCTGACACACTTGGGTGTGTCTGTGTGTGCGTGTGCGTGTGTGTGTGTGTGCTTGTGTGTTTGACTGATGTGATTTTCATCACATCCATCCCCTCCGAACCAGAGGGAGCCCAGCTGCGTGACTTATATTGCTCCAGAAGGGAGTAGTTCTGACAAATGGGAGGAAGTTTGCTTGGTAAGCAAACTGAGTCGTCATAAATATCCAGCATAGCTGAAAACTGCGACTTCAGCATCACGTCTGGGACCTCTAGTGGAGCTACTGGGAACTGTGTAGTGCACAGACAAACACAGGGAGTCATCCAGGGGACACAAATGGTATTCAGCCAGCAAAGTTATCTTTTTATGTGAAGATTGGTTTAGATTATGGGAAGAGTTCCAATACAGTTAATTAGAATTCTTCATGTTGCAACACAATGGAAACAGGAAAGCGACTCCTAGAAATTTTTTAAATATCTTTTTTTGATTTAAATTCGAGAGTGGCTGCAAAGAGAAATTATGATTATTTCCATTTTTTCATCTCCCTATAAAATGGATTTCATTCTTTTGTTTGTATCATGCAAATAGTGTAAAATGATCAGTTCCTCTCCAGAGGGCGTTCGTACTCCACTGTAATGATTCAGTGCAGCTTTAGTTTTGTTCATCAGCGCGGTATGTTTTCCAGAGCTGAGGGGTGCCACTTTAGAAGCCGTTAGGAAATGATGCGGGGATGAAATCCCATGTGGAGTGAAGAATCAAGCACACGCAATCTGCAGCTGCTCTGACATTTTTATTCAAATTCAAATGTGAAATGGATGACCTTGGATTGGATCTTTGTGATTCAACTTCATGTCTGATCACTTATGTTGCAGCAGAACAAAATACCTCATATCCACTGAGCTTTGGTTTGATCTGTGTTTTAAAGAGTTCCTGAGCATCTGGACCAAAGTTCCAACTTCTTTTGCCCGACTCGCTCCGCTCTCTCTGTTCCTTTTTCAATTGCCTGCATCACTCATGCACACTATGTACTGCTGACGTTTCCTCAAACCTCAGGTGCACACAGCCGTCTACCAGCCATCCACTTATGCTAGAAAGCCCTCACACACCTCTGTGGTAGACTAATTTGGGAATATTGATCTGTCGTTCTGCCGGCTTGATTATTAACACATTCACTCTCGTTTTGAGCCAGATGGATTTATGGCTAATGGATGGTTTAATTTAAAATCCAAATGGAAACGGCATAGACCTTGAAATTTCTTATTCATGGCTCCGTTAATGACTGCAGCTCCCTCTCTTTCACAGAATTATGGTTGATTTCCATCATCAGGATTAAGTGCATTTTGCGGTGTTGTTGAACTCTCTGAAATATAGATAACCTCCAACTCCCTTAATGTTTTATTATCTTTTCACAAATAAAGTATATTATATAACAGGCTTTTATGCTGTTAACGTTTAATATGAATTTGGACTGTTATGCTTTCAGAGAAATCACTTTCATTGCTTTGGGAGGCCATCGAGCACTTTCATATTTCTACAACCACGAAAAAGCGGTTTCTACTTTTGCAATCATTATAGATAGATGTCTTTCTCTGTTGTCATCTTCTTCTTCAAGGCAGGCAGCACCACTCAAAGATATCACAGTATTTAATCCAATCCCATTTCTCCTTTTCAAGTTTTTAGTTGACAAGATGTTAAAAACAAAGACAATGACCAAATAATGAAACAAGAAAATGTCACCTTGAATGGAATTAGTTTGCGACTATAATGAATGGGGGAGATCCAAATTAAAAGCATCTGCACTGCAGACGAAGCTGGAGTTTAGAATTTTAAAGAAGCGACCTGCAAGTCGTACCTTTCTTTGGTGTCATTATATACTGCAGTACTTCTATTCGCCACTAGATGGAGACCATTGCACACCAATGGTGTACACCTCACTGTTTTGCACCTGTAGGTGGATTTTACATTGATCAGGGAAAATGAAGAGACACATTCCAAACACACACTGATTAGTGTTTGATAATTAAGCTCTTTCAAATATCATAAATCTATATATAATATATATATTGATAGATAAAATCCTATACTACAAGGACAAACATGATACCAAGTTAAAAATATTCTATTTCTTCTTTGTTCATAACTAGATTCATTTGATAGGCTTATATCATAAACACCACTAAGCTCATCATAACATGGACAGTGTTGGAACCATTGCACTGTTTTTATCTGTTGCTAATAAATTCTGTAAAGCCTGAATTAATACATTTTCCAAAAGCACTATGTCAGTGTGAGGCTAATCTCATTATCATCCGATTATAAGTCTTCTCCAACTAATGTCACAAAAACGAACACCTCCACTTCTTTCTTAATTAAGCTGCATAAATTAACTGATCCTCTGCAACAGCTGTGTTGTTTTTTTTTGTTTCGTTACCTGGTTAATAAATGTGGTGGGCAATTCACTGACCAACTGTTGCTCTGAAACTTGCGATATTGTAAAACCAGGTTAACGACACACTTATAGAGGATGAGGAGCTGTTTGCCATAACATAACTCAGCTCCCCCTGGGGAGGATTTCTATAGGTTTTCCCATAAAAGTGTAGGGTTACTAAAGATTCACAGGGCTGAGAATAGGGGGCATGTCAGTTCAGTTGCTAGGAAACAAGTAGGAGAAGGACAACAGTGGAAAGCAAAAATCTGGGCTGGGAGAAGAGGGGAGGGAGGAAGAGAGGAGGGGAGGGTAAGACAGCTAAAGTGATAGAGGAGGGGGAAGAGGGTAAGACAGCTAGAGCGAAAGAGGAGGGGGAGGATGAGTGAACAGAAATCGTGCCACAAG
>CAAKHC010019755.1:9361-48497 GCA_901007825.1 Macroramphosus scolopax | reverse complement strand
TAAACGTGCTTCATCATATTTCATTCAGGCTCAAGAGAAGATGTTGACACTGGGAGATGATTATTGATCGTACCAAGTTTTTACCATCAAAAACTCTTCCCCAATGTCAAATTCAAACGGTGGTCCTTGTATAGTTCATCATTATCACACACGCAGTCGCAGCCACACACACACACACACACACACACACACACACACAAGCTCCTCTCATGTTCCAACCATTACCATCTCAATGAAGCTAAATATAGTCCAATCCCCCGGCCCCTTCATCTCGCCACATCAATAGGTCTGGCTTTGTCGTCTGTCTGTCCTTATGTGTTTGTCCAAGCTTTTCTGTGTCACATTGAAATCTCCAAGCTGGCCGATGGCACACTAACCCAGCGCACATTTATTTTTGGGGAGCTTCATAAGTTTGGGGTCGCCCCATATATATCTGATCATTCATGCAACAGCAAAATCCCTCATGTGCAGCTCATATATCATTCAGTCATTCTTATACTTATACAAGCAATATGTTAAAGGAGTGTTGATAATACGTTTGTAGTGAAGTTTGTCAAAATTCATGGTTCAGTTTTCAATCATGCCCGTTGCTCATTTCCACTGGAAAAGGAAAAACGTTGAAAGGATTTATAAATCTCCTGTTTCTCCATCTGCCAGTACGGTTATTATACAGTCACCCATATTAAGTAGTGCATCAGACATACACACACATAAGCCGTGTCAACAGACTGTTTTAATGCTGGTTCAGTTCTTCATTTGCCGCCACAGCTGTGAAATATGCTGCTTGATTTCAGTCCAAATTGGATTTTATTTTTTACTAACTGAAGTTTGAAAAATGGAATTGATTGGAATAAATCTTAACCGCAAGATGTTTTCACACTGCTTGTTTTCACACGTTTGTCAGGTTAACAGGTTTCGTGCGCAGAGACACACGTCTTCCGAAAGAGCAGTCTGATTGAACAATCATCTCATCAGTGAGGTGTTTAATGTGATTTACAATATTGTGACTTTGTGTGCATTTTTAAGTAAAAAAAAAAGTGCAGTGACAGTCAGAAATATGGATATTTTTTCTGTCTCTTGGGGTTTGTGTGGAAGATGATCTGCCTCCGAAGAACAGGTGTGAATGGGGGAAGGTGGTGGCGGGGAAGCAAAAATATAATAACCTGTTTTCTTTGGAGACGTGCACTGAGAGGGAATAAACTAAATATCTGACTGAGTTGTTCCAGCGAACAGAGAGCCGACGTGGAGTTCAGACTCTTTGATCAATGATACTCAACTTAAAGTGCAACTTGATGTTCAAAAACTAAATGTATTTTTTCAAAAGCTGCAGCAGTTCAGTTCAATTTCTTTGAACTTGATATTCTTTTGACTTCAATCAACGAACCCTGTCCAGTATTTGGTTTTGATAAACCATCCAGATGTCTTCTGCTGTCTTTTTTTTTTTTTAAAGAGTGCAGCTCTCTCCCATGTTATTGCGGTGCACTCCCACTCTGCTTGCCAACCACGTGTTTTTCTTTCCCAGCACCGCCTTCTCTGCTCATACATCCGCTAGATTTGCATCCTCCCCTCAGAGGTGGAACGGCGGAACTTTTCCTCGCAAACTCTGTGAAGTAAAGCTCTTAAATCCAGAGGAATACGAGATCAATCAGCTTCCTCCTGGTTCCTTCTGTGTGTGAATGAAGGGAAGACAACCTGAAGGAGGCTGTACATCAGATGATTAACTGAACCCAGTTTGTTGTCTGAAAGGAGGCGGAATGTTTAGTAAAGCAGGTGTATTCCTTCAACCGAGTCCCTGAAGCTCCCTCTGATAAATGCATTCATTTCCTATTTGACATGACTTATAATGTAACGCACAGTCACTGTGCCTGTGCATGAGCTGAAGACATCTCTGAATAATTAGTTATGCTGTTTATACAGATATTTAAAAGTTCCTAAAGTGCTTGAGTGTGATGATGACGTGGACACTGTAATGTGTGAATAGTTGATTGATAACGCTGAACTATTCTTAGGGCTTTGCACGGTTGGATATATGTGCAATGTGTGGATCATCATTTCTTCATTTCACTGTCTTGTTGCTATAGAAACTACTCTGACATACCAGGTACAAAACAATTTAATGCTTGGTTAGCCCGGAAACGTCGGAGCTGATAAACATCTAGAACACATCACCCAACAAAGCCTTTGTATTTGTAGATTAATACACATTTAATAATCTATACAGCATTTAGATATATAAAGATTCTTACTTGACACACAGTTTAGGAAACTAAACCAAGTTAAACGTGCAGTGTGATGTCGAGATAGTGACGAGGCCGTTATGAAACTCTTCATGTGGCCGTGCAAGCTGCTCTTTATATACCTGCACAATTAGAGCCCAGCTCATTGCTGTCATCATCATTTCATCATCCGCTGATGAAGATGTGTTGACACGTGTTAAACTCACAGATTCCTTATTTGACGTCTCTTTCTTCTCTGACTGCCTCACAGCACAGAGTAAATAACGTGTCTTCCTCTCAGCATTAGTTCCACGTTTTCTACTTTCTCTCCATCATCCACCTGACTGGACGTTATCAGAAGAGTGCAGATTAAAAAAACACCAATTTCTAATACAGGAGGTGTAAATCTTTAGTCAGTTGTGCTGCCATGCAGTGTTCATTTCTCTGGGATTACATGGACAGAACTAAAGCAAACAAACCGGCACAACATTCACTCTCAAGGTCTGATGAAACCCACTGACAGCCAGGTGAAGTGGAGGCACTGGAGCTGGGTGGAAAGATGGAAACACTTCAGGTGGTTAAGACAAACTAACAATTTCTTCCTCGTAGAACACTTGCTAATTGAGAGCCAGAGAGCACGATTAGTACCGGGTTTCAGATACGAGCCTGCAAGCTATATATACCTCTTTCCTGTGGCACTAAGTCCCATTACCAGTGCCGGGACTGTCAACCTGCTGTCAGGACACAGAAGACAGTGGGTAACCTTGGTAACGTCGCCTCGCTGAACTCTAATTTTGCAGGTTTATCATCTCGTATAGCTAAAAGAACAGGTCTAATGTGTCAAATTAGATGTTAGGTCTTCATGCGGAGTGGTCCACGGAGCTGGAGGACTCATGGGAGGCTCATGTCAGGGACATCAGACACAGCTGCAGATCATCCAAGGGAACAGTGCGGTTCCATACTGGGATGAAGTTCTGCCTCCCATTCATGATTGAAAAATTTGAAGTCATGTTGGGCTCAGTCGGGGCTCTTCAAAAAACACTTGTCTGATTCAAAACATGGGTTTCATTTAGAGAGGAGGACAAACCCTGAAAAAGTCCAGACATCATCCACAGAACAGAGGCTCTAACCAGCGTCTCTCTCTGCCTTTTACCAGGAAAGATCCGTCGTCCTTGCACCCTAATCATTCCTGTTGCTAACACCTAATTACCGTAATCCACCCCTCACCTCTCAGCCAAGAGAGCTGCAGCAACCGCTGCACAAAGGACCTGACATTACATCCATATATTACTACACACAGACCAAGAAGATGAAGTGTATTTCATCGGTTGGAGGAGCCTTTAAGAAAACTGATTTCCTCTCTTCTCCCCGCACGGCGATATGATGTCAGATTCCTGTCTGTTAAATGTTCTATTTTTAATGTCGGAGCACTAATGAGTTGGAGGCCACACACCATTGATCACTGCCTTTGTCATACTACCAGCACTAAATACCCGTCAGTGTCGGTGTCGTGGTAAATCTTCTCCTTTGGTTTCTCTTTTCTTTGTCTTCTGCTTCCGTAGCCAGACTCTCCCAGCGCGCATTGTTTGATAGTTTTTGAGGATAAAGGGTTTAAATCAGTATCTTGACTTGCTGCTTCATGTCGTTGGAGTGGAGTCTTGTTTGATAGCATTTCCTGATTTTCCTTATCCATTTTTTAAATGCAAATCACCATGAGATTGAACAACAGAAGAGTCGTGGAGTTAGAAAACGAGTGCAGATGATGATAATTGTTGATAAAAAAGGACCTGCAGCTGCAGGATGTCGATATGTGGGACTGGTTAAAAGTAAAATATCACAAGTGATCATTAAAATGAGGGGACATGTCACCCCACCCAACATGTAGCTCATTGCTTATTTATCAATCGTTCCTTTGAAGGACAAGTGTGTAGGATTTAGGGGATCTATCGGAAGGAATGGAATAAAATATTCATCATTATGTTTTCATAAGTGAAACTAAGAGTGGTTGTGTTTTAGTTTTCTTCGAATGAGCCTTTTAAATCTACATGGGAGCGGATCCTCGTCCACCTGAAGTCAAACACTCCCAGCTCATCTCTCCCTGCATCCCCCCACTCCATTGTGAAACCACAGATGAGCTGGATATGATCCCTTCCAGCCAGTCCTGCCCTGCAATAGTCGCCTCTGAAGGCTGTAATTTGGCAGCCAGCTGCTGCTGTCACAACAGGTGCTAACTCCCCTTCTGATTATAGGCGTGACCAGCATTCACTTCGCTCGGCCTGAGGCACGACCAGGCAGGATGATGAACAAGTCAGGATGTCACAGATTAGCTCCTCTTCCTCTGGAAGTTGACCAGTCACATGAAGGCGTCATGGTCCTATCGTGAATCCTCCGCTGCTCTCCTGCAGGATGTATTTTAATATTTGACATAATAAGTGTATTACTGTTCCTCACGCCTGAAGGCAACATGTTTACTTTAAGTTAAGTCAATCAATCCATCAGTGTTTGCTTGGTCTTTCTTCGCAGTTGACGCACGGATCTGCGCATAAACTGGAAACAGTTAGGAGAGCTGGTCGCGTTTGGAGACGTCGCTGCCTGCTCTTAAGGGGTCGGGAAAGTGGGTTCTTCCCTCACTGTCACACTGCGGACAAACTGGATTCACGATGTCCTACCATTTGTGACTTGTAGTTTTTTTTCTGTGCGCTTTTTGCTGAGTTAAAGTTTTTTATTCGGTCGTGCTGTTCCGCATGTTGTAGGATGATGCTCTCATGGTAGGTGGTCAGTAGAGAGGAGAGGAGGGCAGGAGAGGACAGGATCGCTGTGCTCTGAAGTATCAGTGGACTGGTTGGTTTATTTAAAAAGAAAAAAACTTGGATCAACCCTCTGTTCTTATGATCGCTCGGGGGACTGAGGATGGCTGAGGACGTGACCTGTTGCAGCTTCTCTGTATTCTTTTAGTAGGTGGATAAATCTGTTTTACAGCTTCATGTAAGACGGTGATTTGTTAAATGAGGCAGACATGATTCACTTTTTGGATTGGTGTCATTTTTCCGGAGAGCGCACTTGAACTAGAGGCTCAGCCTGCTGTTTCTACTGGGCTCCTCTCTGGACTACAGACAGGATCCATCGGACAAACAGCTCAACATGTTTCTAACTGCTTTGAAAGTGAAAGAGATGCTTTGCGCATTCTGGTGATGGACTAAAAAACTGTTGAGGATCTCGCCGCGCGTTGCGTCGCCACCGAGCGCAGCACCGCGCCCTGCTTTCGGAGAATATAACCTCCATTTCCTCTCCTCTTCCTCCCTCCCGTGTGGTTCTTTGCTCTGACAGAATGGCCCGGTTCGGAGACGACGTTCCGGGCTTGTTGAGCTCCGGGGATGGAGGGTCGGAGCGCAACAGGAACCGCGATGGAGCCACCGTGTCCACAGGTGGCATCTCCCCAGCCTTCAAGCAGACCAAAGCGCAGCGGGCACGCACCATGGCCTTATACAACCCAATCCCCGTCAGGGAGAACTGCTTCACCGTCAACAGGTCCCTCTTCATCTTCGGCGAGGACAACGTTGTCCGGAAGTACGCCAAGAAAATCACTGAGTGGCCATATCCTTTTTCTGCTGTTATAGTCAGACACACGTGCAAGGAAGGAGGAGATGAGTGGATTTGAAAGGTGGGTAGAATGTTTCAATTGGTCAACGAACAGAAAAACAAACAAACAAACAAAGATTATTTAGTTTTTCTCCATAGTTCTCTTACCACAACCCCTAACTGAAGTAAACCTCCCACCTTTCCACAGCAGTTATATCTTAATTGACTCAGCAAGAGAAAGCTTTGAGAAAATTCAGCACCAAGGACAGCACACACAGAATAATACTGACACACACACACAGATTGAATTGAGACAGTCGAGCAGGACATGATGAAACAAGCACTAAACTGGCCTTGGTCTTGTCAAACAATCATATAAGCGATAACAAAAACTACAATACATGTTCAATATTAATTTAAACTGAAAGTTATTGGTTGTATGTGTCAGTGGAAGATGGACAACGCCTCGTTCATGCTGTTAATCTTTTCAGTCAATAAAGGCTGAATGATTTAAGATTATATAATCAAACAACAACCTTCCTCCATCTTTGTCTCCAATAAATGTATCTGCCTCAAACAGCCGTTCATTCAGAGCCTGGTATCATTCAAACATTATTTGATTATGAGGCTGCTTACTCCAACTAATGACTCCCTCTTACTGCAAAGGGAGCGACTTCATTATTTCCTCTGCCTGCTGTTAAGGAGGACGACCACACGCCAATGTCCATTGGTGGCGTGTTTGTGCTGCTGCTGTGCAGCTCACCAGGTGCCCGGGCCAGGTGTGGCCTCCTCTGCTTTGCTTTTGTTCTGCTCGATTCAACAGCTTCCTGACTGCCGAGCCTACTGCTGCTTTTAAAAAAACCCAGCACATAGAATGAATCCGCTTCTATTGTCGATCTCCATCTATTGTCGCTTCCTCTGGGTTCGCTCGTTCATTGAGGTGATTAAAAATAGCAACGTGACGAATTTCAATCAGCATCTGAGGAGAAAGGGTTGACATTAGAGATATGTCAGCCTTCCCGGTGTCAATACAGAATTGGCTATGAATCAGAATATTGTGTGTGCTGTAGTGACCGGAAGACGAGCAGGCGGACTGAATAACCTGCAGGTTAATGTGCTGCTGAGGAGGGAGTGTCTCGTTACCTCTAATACGCTCTTCTCTGGACATTAAGAGGAATTATGTTCAATGATGTCTGATTGCTGTGTCATATAGTATTACAACAAGCCATTAGTCACCGAGTCCTGCATGCTTTATTGTATTGTTTGCTAATACAGTTTGAGAGGGAGTGATGCTGCAATGAAGGATGTTGTGTGCTCTGGTCAGGAGCTGCAGTGGATGCCTCAATCCAACGTGAAGCACGGTCAGAGTGCAAAGATTTACAATGAAATACGCAAGCGAGTTCAAATAATCTTCATCTTAAAAGATTTAAAAGACCCTTTAAGAGGAACATCAATTTCACCTCCTGTAGAACGCCTTCTTCACATGGTCTGAACCTCACATCGGTCCTTGTGAAGGAGGAGGTACAAGAGCACACACATACTATCTCTGCAGGACATCTCCTAAAGGTCAGCCTTGTGTTTGCAGCACCACATGCCGCTGTCACCTCGCCGTGAGAGGCTGTTTTTTTCTCTCTCTGAGAGCTCAATTTGCAGCGGATGATCAACTAAATAATTACACAAAGGCCTCCATCATTGGGCACAGCCGAAGTGTTGTGTGGGCTTACAAGAGCTTATTTCACTGTATTTTGATATTTGTTGGAGTGCACGCTCAGGAGGCTGAGGGCCGACAAAGTGTGCAACAAGCACGTGTGAGTGACTGTGAGGTCACCAGACTGAGGTTACAGTCGATTGAGACTGATCGAGGCCTGGCAGGCGAGAGGAAGATCTAATGAAGCACATAGCATAGAGTTTAGTGCAGCAGGTCTAGTGAGGGCAGCTGCTCCTCCTATCTGAACCCTACTGGGCCGCCCTCCTGCAGCGGGAAGTTTCCCATTGAGAAGGTAAACCTCTAAATAATTGATCTTTGGATTTAATAAAGTTGTTTTCATCTTTGCAGACAGAAATAGCCTTGTGTTGCTTATTATGCTAACTTCCTGAGCTGTGATTCTCAACATCTTCACAAGCTTTGGGTTGTGAATGAAAGAGTGAGATCCCTGCAGCTAAAATTACTTTCCTCCGGAGGGTGTTTGTTCTGGGCTGCTGCCTCCTCATGCTGCCTCAGTATGGAGAGCCATGTATCACCCACTGCAGCCGGGTGAGGAGCCCCGCTGAGAGATAGTAAGTTAATTCAAAGAGTGTAGGCTCAGTCCTTTCGTGCAAGCCGAGGCCCGTTGCGCTACAAGTGTCTCACTGTCACCTCTTGAGGCACCAAGTGGTATGACAGGACATGAGAGTCT
This sequence comes from Macroramphosus scolopax, assembly GCA_901007825.1. Taxonomy (NCBI): domain Eukaryota; kingdom Metazoa; phylum Chordata; class Actinopteri; order Syngnathiformes; family Centriscidae; genus Macroramphosus; species Macroramphosus scolopax. The sequence continues at coordinate 40,306 of CAAKHC010019755.1, read as the reverse complement.
GGGGAATAGCGGGTTAGCACCCTTACAAACGATCCCTTTAAGGAGGTATTTTATGGGGTATGTCTCAAGACGAGGCTAAAACTTGTCCATTAATTCCACTAACGAAGTCCATTCCAAACACACACACACTCTCACATGCATGACATATTTCCAATAAGCCGGGCTCAGATGTCTGTTTATATTTTTTTTTAACAGTAATCACAGAGGCCGGATCCAATCTGGGCTTGAGCATATTCACAGATGCACAGGGCATCACACTCTGTCTCATATCTATTTTTACACCCGTTTGAGGAGTCAAGGCAGAGCGCCAGCGTCACTGTGACTCACAGGATTGCTCACGAGACACTTTGCCGTTAAAGCCGGCGGACGAGCCGCGATCCACGTCACCAGCCGACATCCTGAAGGAGGGACAATAAACCACTTTCTATAACTTTGACTGATAACAAACTGCTTATTCTCTCACATTTCTGTGAAGTAATGGTTTAAAGTAGCGTTATGTGTGTGTGTGTGTGCATGTGTGTGTGTGTGTGACTGCAAAGATAGTTCAGCTGCCCAGTAACCGTCTTGTAGCATTGACTTTTGGCTGGAGGAGAAACCTGTTGCCGTGGATACCTCTCTCCTCTTGCTTTCCATCCAATCATCCTTTTGTCCCTTTTCTCCCTCTTCTTACCTCCATCTCTCCCTTCCTCTCCTCCCTCCATCCCTTCCTCCGGTTTATTGTGCGTTTGTAAGTATGCAGGGTGCGCCGGCTGCTAAGAGCTCAATGAGTCAGTCAGTCAAGAGACTTCAGCGTCAACAAGACGATTGGTGTTAATGCTCCTCTTCCACATGTTGCTGATGCTACCAGGGTTTTGTTTCACTAAACTGTGTTGCATCCACTGAGTCAATCTGTGGCGTAACCTGGGCTTAAGTTAGAATCCTTGCTTTCTGGTGGGTGTTAAATTGTATTTGCTCTGTTTATTTAGCTTCTCGTGACTGACACGTCCCTGAGTAACCCTCCTGGGTACAGCTGCCAGCGCAACATCGATCTGTCCGGTGTCAGTCTTATCTGGTCTCATTGCCTCCTCCTCACCCACCTGGTTCGCAAGCTTCTGACTCCCTACATAACCATCATTTTCTGCTCACCCTACATCTCCCTCATCACTTTCTCCTGGTTCATTCGTTCCTAATATATCTCTGTCTTGGCCACCCCCTTTCATCTGCTCTTTCTCCCTGTCTCCTCCCTGCAGATTTAAGCTCCCTTCCTTCTTACTTCTCCTGCACATAACCAGGACTGAGGGAACTGCCCACGCAGAGCATTTGATAAAGAGCACATTGTGGATTAGCTCCACTCCAGAGCTTCAGGTTTTGAACCGACAACCAATACAGGTCCCGCAGTGCAGGTTCTGATGCTTGTAGTGAGATTGACCCTGTTTATAGGATCAAACCCACATACTCATCCCTTCTGTTGCCTCAGTGTGTGTGTGCATGCTGGAGCCTGTGTGTCCCTGTCCGATGCATCTGACCTGAGATAAGGTGCAGCCTGTGTGCGGTTGTGTCTCCAGCCCTGGGCTTAAAACACACTCAGATAATTCTGCGTCACGCAGAGCAATCAATCTTAGCTCGTCTATCTCCACCTGCCTGACAGTGTAACTGCAGTTCAGGCTTGATTTACTTAATTGTGTTTCTGATCCTCTGTTTGAATGTTCATCAATTCTCTTTATGATCATAGGATTCCTGCTGTGTGTACGGTATGACCTTTACTTGAACTCCTATCTGCTTGTGTCGATATAATGCATGTCTTACATGAATATGCATTACCAGACAGTCAACCTGAGGTCAGTCAAAAGTTCCTTAACGTCATCCTTCCACTCCATTTGAGTACATGATCCTCACCACCATCATCGCCAACTGTATCGTCTTGGCTCTGGAGCAGCACCTTCCTGGGGAGGATAAGACCCCCATGTCTAAGAGACTGGTGAGATACTCACACATGGGAACATATGCACAACATCTGTCGAAAAGATACACACCTGCATGGGCATTTTATTCCAGTAAAAGTCTGATTTTGTGACTCTTGCTTTGCATTAACAGGAGAAGACAGAGCCCTATTTCATAGGGATGTTCTGCTTCGAGGCGGGTATAAAGATCATCGCCCTGGGCTTTGTGTTCCATAAAGGCTCCTACCTCAGGAACGGGTGGAACGTCATGGACTTCATTGTGGTCCTCAGTGGGTGAGTAGAACAGTTTGAATACGTCTTTATTAAACACTGTTTGAATGCAGATCTGTGAAACAGGATTAGTGTTGTCAGTTGAATGAGATTCTGTAAGAGTCAATATATTCACAACACCCAGTCTTTTCCATTATGATTGAGTCAAATTCAAGCTCAGGCTTAACGACACTACACTCGTTGTTGGAGAGCGGAAGGATGTGACGCTGGGGGGAGAGAAGAGAACGAGACAGGGGAGGGAAGGAACAGTCAGAGGGAAAAGGCACGGCCGTGGCCTCTCCAGGCTGCTGATCAATGGACGTGTGACGATGCTTGAGGACACTCAACCGCATGGCAAATTACTATATGGGCCAGAATTAGAAGCATAATGAGAAGACGGTGAGGCAGACACGTGTTAATGGTCTTTTTCTAATCGCATCTGCCTGAGCGGGGACAGAGAGGAGGAAGCTGAAGAGTGCTTCGGCTCTCCTATGGGTGACAGATGCTGTAATCAGACTTAACCTTTTAGCGCATGCTGGTTATGGATCAGGCAGTTACGTACAGTATCGATGTGTTGGTTACTCAGGTCAGTGTGTGCTGATCGGAGTCATCCGAAATACATTTGTATCGTTTCTGTTTGTCCACAACACTTTTCATACAGAAACGTCCTGAATCATTATTTTGAAAATTGTATGTAATATGAGCTGAATTTGAGCTTGTGCCTGAGGCCTGATACATGAATGAAGCTGCCATCCAGGTCTCTTATTATTATTCAGGCTGAGGAAGTGACCTGTAGATGGATCCCTCTATACAATAATCATTCTGGCTACGGCAAAGATAAATTAATGACCATGCTCCCTCTCTCCATCTCCGTCTTTCTCTCAAACACTGAGCATTCACTCACCTATCACTCAAGGTCTGCAGCCTTATTAGAGAGTGAATGAAGCTTATGAGATACGCTGATAATATTAGACGAGTCGCCAGTGCTGCCAGTCGGATAGTAATTAGGAGTCCTTTGCAGACGGGAAGGGTCACACACGGTGTTATAAATCACGCCGTGTTAAATATAATCAGCAGACAGCAAGTTATTCACACGGTATGCGTTTTGATCATCTGCATGTTATTACAATCAGGATTTAAAATTCATAACTCATTCATCCATGTAACACTGAGAAACATCGTGGCGTTGCATCACCAGGAGGAGCATATTATAAAGAGAGCATAGGGCTAATGACAGTCAAAATCCCAAGCAGCAGCTGCAGGACATATAACACCATCCTAAGCCCTGTCCAGATGTGGTATTTACATGTGTTGTGTCATCCGATCAGTCTACCTGCGTTGCTTTATTCCTTCTATTCCTTTTAAAATCTGGCAGACCAGTGCACGGGAAGTACCTTGCTACCTCCTGGAGAAAAACAGGAACGATGTGCATGTTTATTTGCATATCGAGCGGGGGAGTGAGATCCAGTCACAAGTGGCCACTTGAGAAGCATGTGGAGATGCATTCTTAAGTCAGGTGTAAACAGATGCACGCTGAGCCGTCCTCTTTTGATCGCATCAACCAGGGAGGCTGATGTCGGTTCAGAACGGGGTCAAACAAGGTTGATGTTCCAGTTTGAGTCATGCAGACGGGAACCCTGTCGAACGTGACTGTGTGCATTGTAGATTTGTTTCTATGAAGGCAGAACACATGAGCTTTGATGATACAAAGAAACCGATATGTGTAATTATTGAAGCCTTTGCTAACAGTGTCCACACTGGAGGCCATGATTACCTCAGCAAGCTGCCTCAGTGTTTCGAGATGGCCCGTGAGAGTGAGTGGGAGGAGGCATGAAGAAAACAGATGGCACTTGCTGTTTCCTTAAAGGCTGTTATCATGTAGTTGAGCGCTGTTGTGGTTTCCATTCAAATGGAGGATCTTTGGGGGTTTCCAGGTCAATAGTCTCATCACACTGGGTTCGCCAGCCAGTTCGGGAAGAAAGGGGCGCTGTGAGGAAGAGTTGGAGAAGATAGGATAGGAGGTGAAAACCAGGTTAACATAACAGGGAAGAAAATAAGCAAACAAGGTAAAGAGAGGAAGCTGGAGGAAATAGGGGGAATGAAGAAAATATCTCTATGTGTAATTGTACGTACTAAGTGGCACTTGAGTGGCCTTGCTTGCTGGCAAACCCTCAATTAGCCTGGCAACACTTGGCAGGAGAAGACGCCCACCACAGGTTTATGTCACCGCTGTGTAGAAGACAAACAGGAGAGGAGAGGAGAGGAGAGGAGAGGAGAGGAGAGGAGAGGACCGGCCATTGTATTTACTTTTTATTTCAGGGTGTGAACTGCTGCTCAATGAAAGCTGAAACCACAACTTGTGTTTGCGTGTGTGTACGTGTGTGTGCGTTCATGTGAATGAACCAAATGTGCCACTACTACATGTCTGTTAGCCAACAACCCCCACCTGTTAGTTTGGCAGTAATAAACCTTTAAAACTGAAATTCATGTTACACACACACACACACACACACACACACACACACACACACACACACACACACACACACACACACACACACACACACACACACACACAGGAACAAACGCACACACACATACAAAGGAACACGCACACATACACACATACACACACTGAGCTGTCTTCTTCAATCTTATTTCCCATCTCTTGATCAATTGATGACATATCCAGCTCGCTGCAGGGGTGTATATGTCCCCATGAGCTGTTACCGTGGCGACTGAGGACCCCTCCCCGGGTCAGGCTGTCACTAGCTGCAGTCCTGCTGCTTCCCTGGTCAAAGTGTCTACAATTAGACTAGACTACATTTGTCTATTACTGCATCCTTGAGCATCCACAGGTTTTAGAGTGTGATGGAGGAAATTTACTTCTGTTTATTTTTTTTTATTAGTTAGAGAATTAGTTTCATAATTGTTGGAAGCCATTCCATCTGTAGGCAGCACAGTATTTAAACTCAGGTTCATTGAGATGTAACCAGTGAGCGCAGCTTCTGCAGAGGATCACCAGCATGCAGACTTCCAGATTTGGAGGATTTTACTTGCAAATGATGAATAAAAGATATGAGGAACCTCTCCTTGGCTTGCTGGTTTAAAGATGTGTATGTGTGTGTGTGTGTGTGTGTGTGTGTGTGTGTGTGTGTGTGTGTGTGTTCTGCACTGGCACTGTGTTTCTCTCACTTTTTCGGTGTGAATTCGTCCTTTAATTCAAACGAATTGGAAGAAGACATACTGCGATTGTCTGGTTAGTGACATTCAAATGACATCCTCAGAGTGAAAGTGGGTGTTTTAGCTGTGATCCTGAATTAAGTCAGTGAATAATGACGATGTTGTTGAGGGAATTGACAGTCTAACAAGCTCACTCGATGTCCCTCTATGCCCCCTCGCTCTCTCCTTGTGTCTCTCTATCTCTCTCTGCCTGTGTCTCTCGATCCTTCCAGCCATTAGAAAGAGGCTGAGTGGGCCATGAAACAAAGACCGGCGAGGGCATTCAAGCAGTCTAGTCTGCTATCTGATCAGAGGGAAGTGAGGTGCTGCAGTGAGATGAAAGCAAGCCTGGTGTTAGCCGGGATTCAAGTCAGATCAAATTGAGTTCAGTTACCATTAAAAGTTGCGAAAACTTCCGGCTGACATCCCTTTTGTGAGAATGCTTGTAACTCTTTTAATAGATAAAAGTGCTATTTCATTAACACATAAGACGCATCAGCTTAAAGTCTGCTGTGTGTTCCTGCAGGCTCTGGTAAAAGACTTGTTTAATATAAGGAGCAAGGGGATTATTACTGCGACTTAAATTAGCTATGAATCTCCTCACAAGGAGCTCAGAATAGACGCTGCAGGTGTCAGTGTTCCAGCTGGAGTTGTAAAGACGTGACGCAGTTCACAATGAGATAATTGGATATCAACACGCTGCGCTCATATTGGATGATGTGATGTTTTACCATAAATATGGCAAATATGGCCATTAGACTTCTGCTGGTATCAGACTCAATGTCCTCTGACTGAAGTTTCCCTTCATTTTAATTGAAACCTTTATGTAAAACACCTTAGATAACGGCTCCTATAAGCTCAGACAAACATGACCCTGCAGCATCTTTTGCACGATGCATAAACTGTCTCATCATGTCGCAGGCTGTTTGAACAGGGAGTCATGTTGCTGACACAAAGTGTGACAAACCTCCCAGATAAACAACACGGAAAATAATCAAATACTATATATACTAATATTAAACACTGAGAACATATAGGCCTTCACATGGTGAAGGTTGTAGAACCTGCTTATCTCTGCTGCAGGTTGAATACAATCCCCACCCCCAGTCAGGACAGTGTTTTTTATTTATTTTTCCAATTAATTATTTCTGTCGCTGGATTAGAAACAATAAACAACGGGGGCGATGCAGGGGGGATTATATGGCAGTTAATTTTTTTTATTTATTCACACAGTCCACTGGGGAGTCTCAAGCAGAGCTGTTGAGTAATAGTTGTTTGTCCTTTAGTTACACTGTTGTCTCCTTACCTCAAAGGATGTCAGGTGTTATCGTAGCTAGATATTTGACAAGCCACTGAATTGAATATTCACTGGATGAGTATCAAGAGGGGACGGATGATAAATCATCCAATCAGGGAGATTCAAGCGACCGCGGTTTGAAATAGCTCCAGTGTTCACGTCTTCCTGGTGCAGCAGTTTGAATTGTCAGCGACCAAAAAATAGGAATTAGACAAGAGGAGCACGACCAGATTTCTGAATGCACTTGGCCTCAGACGTACTCCTACACTCTTACAGGATGCAGGATTCTTAGCAGAAACCATCTGTGGTGCTGAATTAAACGGATACAGTATCAGTGCCATGACAGACTGTGACCTATAGAAAACCCCTTTGAGCTCTGCAGGAGTCTTGCTCGGGTGGAAATGACGTCCTCAAACAAATCTTTCTGTCCAGCAACAACAAACTGGCATCAGAGAAACTGCACATGTGAAATCAGCCCTGTTAAACAGGGAGCAGTGAAGCTGTCTTACTTGATGCAGTATCGCCTTTTTTCATTCGGCATGTGAAGTTCTGTGCAATATCAAAGAGTCGGTGTGCCGTCAACTCATCCCTGCACTACTATAACCTGACAATAACAGTTGAATAGGGGTTCAATGTGTGTGCTGCAGAGGGTAACATAGAAAGCAGACAGAACAGATTAGGGGGGAGTTAAAAATGAGAGAGCACACTGTGGGAGGCAGAGAGGCTTATTTCAAGTCAACCAACCAGAGCAGCCCCGTAGGAGTTGTTCCACACAATTCCTCATTCTGTCAAGACAAACTGCAGGACACACACATCCCACCGCACTGTGGGCCACCGCAGCCGTTACTAGAACTGATCGTCTTGCAGAATCACACATCTTCATAGAAAATAAACCCTGTAAATAAGGCACAAACCTTTGTGCATCTTAAGCATGAATTAACACTCCAAATGTTAACATTAATTCAGGATGTTTTATTCCAGTAAAACACACTAATACAACCGTGTTGCTTGAAAGGATTAAGTGTCTTGTGAGCCTCGTTCACTGGCAGATATTTCACAATATTTAATGCTTCGATTCGTAGTGCTGTTTCAAATCAGCTGCCGACGTGTTTTGACATTCAATCTTGTTTTTTTATGACCTGGCAAGCACAATCTGTAAATGTTTTCCCATTGGAATCTGTGCTGATTTGTTCCTAAATGTCATATAAACCGGCTTCAGCAGTACCGGTGTTGTGTTGTTTTATGTTACCTCGTGGATATGGGCTCCCTGAATATGTACCTAACCCTGATTCCAGCTGTGGTTCTCTAACAGGAGGCTGAACTTGAATAGATTTGGGGAACAGATTTCTTAACACCACCGGTAGCTGCATCTGATTTGTATCTTGTGCCGTAAATCCTTTTGGTGCTTAGTGTCTTTAACTAATGCAAGACTTAACAATGCTCACTTGTGTTCATCAGTTGAAAAAACATCAGCCTGGTTTCTCATCTTTTTTAACTTTTTATTATCTTTTGTCTGGCTCATGCACAATACTGTGTTTAATACTAACAATATTTACGGCCTCGTTCCATTTAGGTTGGTAAGTGCTTTGGCACTGTGCATGCCGTGGCAATAAATAGAATGGGGACTATAATTAAATGGATTTATCACACCTGTGTTTACCCTGCTATGACCTGCCTCAATGGCTGCTGTGAAAAGGGCACGACACACTCGACCTGGAGTGAAATGGGAGTTGGGTGAATTATGAATTATGTGAATCACCAAACTCTGTCTACACCTAAGGTGGTGTAGGTCGTCCACCCGGACAGTTGGGACAAAACTGTCCGTTTGATATTCGTCAGGTGTATTAAAATCATATCGGCTCATATCAAAAGCAGCTTGACAGCAACATGTGGCAGAAGTCTCACTGTTGTTAGTATCATCGTATGACGGCTGTCATGACAGATCTGTCACGCAGCGGGGAGCTGTCGTTATCACTCCACTATCATGGCTGACAACTCTGACCAGGGCACCGGCTCTCCACAGTGTGTGTCTCACATTACGCCTGCGGATAAATACCCAGCAAACAAACTTGTATTTCTGTGTATTTCTCCCGGTGACTGATAGGACATTTATTTAGCTCGGACAGGCAGCTGTCAGATGTGTGCTGCCTCTGAGATCAGGTCATGTGTCCATTAAATAATCCTCCCCACACACGTATTAAGGTGAACATAAATACACAAGAACATCCATAATGTGTGTCCGACTTTTTTTCTAGATTTACAATGGATCATTAATTGAAAAATAATTACTGACAGAAGATCTATAAATATTCTTTATCAAATCATTCAGTCTTTATAAGCTGCCATCATCAAACAATGAGTTATTCTATTTAAATAATCTAACCTGATACAAACAACAAATCAAGAGAAGGGAAACAACAAACTGTCTGCCAAATGTTTAATCTGTGCCAAATCAGCCATGTGTTCTTCTTTCCTTGGTGTATTTACATCCGACACTCGGTGCCGCCCGCCTCTCACGTCCAGACGGCAAAGCTGTCACAATTAATGATGGAACAGAAATATGATAACAGATTCTTTTTCTATTGCTATTAATTTCATCATCATTGATGCTGCAGGGGTTTCACCATTACCTTGTTTTAATATATACTCTGTTATAAATGTCCCTGTCGAGTAGTGCAGATTGTTTATTAAGTAGCTTCAGTCTTCAGTGACACAGAATATTCAGTTCTTGCTGATTACAATTTATAGGAGGTTTGTTTTAATCTGTCCTCTTTCAGTCCATCCTCTGCATGTATGTCAGCCACTGAGATCGGAATCACATATATAGACAACTTCACGAGCTGTGGCATCACGCCTTTTTTTGGGGGCCCAAAAAATCCACTGAATAACAGTGAGCTAAATGAGGAGGCCATTTTTAGACCTGCCACCATAACAGCTAAAGAGCAGCCAGGACTGACTAATGATCTGAACAAAGCTGGAGAGATGGGTGGAGGGGGGATGAGATGACAGGGGTGCCAGGAGCATCCAAGGGAGTTATTGTGGTGTAAAAGGTGGTAAGATGAAAAGACACGAGGAGGAGTCAGTATATGAGACCGACTGGGACCGAGGCAATAAAGGGAACGACGAAAACCCTCCAGAGAATAGTCCGAGGTGTGAACCTCATTTGGATAATTAAATGTCTATATTTGTATTGGAGGTGGTGAGATAATTCAATCTTTTTCACTCCTTCTTTCTTTCTATATTGTTTCTCACTCGCTCTTCTCGTTCTTTTAATTAAATCAAACGACACTCTGTCTGCTAACACTGTCGATGGGACTAATTTTCACCTCCGTGTTTCCAGCCGGAGATAAAATATGCAATCATCTCGTCCTTAAAATGAGCTGTCACGACTGTTGAAATCAAAATGAACTTAATGTGCAGAGTTAATCCCGACGTACCTTTATTTAACCTCAGTCACAGTGCAGTGTAAGTTGGTAAATGTGTTCTGTGAGTCTGAACCCTTCTAACTTTGAAAAAAAAAAACTTAACTCCCCTTTTACTATTTTTACCTCATTTTCCATCCGCCTCCGTCTTTCCGTTTGTACACAGATGAAAGGGGGAAGAAAACGGGTGTCGTGGTCAGTGGAAAACGGAAAAACAGAAAATGGCAGAGGTGAAAGTATAATTGGGAAGAGGGTTAGAAACAGGTGGAGGAAAGTAAGAGGAGGGAGGTTTACGGATGGAGAAGAAAACGTGAGAGAAAAGGAGGCCAGACTAATGAGGAAGAGGAGGACACCAGACAGCTTCTCGGTTTCAAGCCACAGAGGTGCATTCAGAGGAAAGGTGGAATAGACAAGAAGAAAAAATGAAAATAGATCATTTGAAGACCAGATAAAGGGTCGATGTGTGTGTCGTCCATGAGCTTCATGTCTCCTCAGCCTGCGGGTGTCCTGCCTTCTCTTGATGGAGCTGCTTTCTTTGTTCTCTTAAATAGCCGTTGTCACAGTCGTCCTCCCACACACAGCGAACCAGCCAAAAGCCCCAAAAACATCCTCATCTTCTGTGTTCTCTCTGCCCGCCGCAGACCCCAACACTTTATATCTGAGCTCTGCAGCCGTCCTCCGACACTCTGCATGGCGGGCTCAGTGTGTTTATGTGTGTGTGTGAGTCTCCGGCTCCACGCAGCTCTGAAGCACTAAATTGCTGCATTCATGTCCTTGGAAGGATGGTGACGATTCTGCTCTGTTATGTGTACACTTGTTTAGGATCTTGGCCGCAGCAGGCGCACATTTGAACATCTCAGTGGACCTGAGGACTCTGAGGGCGGTGCGAGTCCTCCGACCCCTGAAACTCGTCTCAGGCATCCCCAGTGAGTATCTGTCATGGCACCAGTTGCTTTTGTCATCCCTTTCATTTATACATATCTTAATACACAAAACATGTTAAATTCAATTCTATTTTTGACATGAACTCCGCTGTGTGCTTCCAGGCCTGCAGATAGTCCTGAAGTCTATAATGAAGGCCATGGTTCCCCTGCTGCAGATCGGCCTGCTGCTCTTCTTTGCCATCCTCATGTTTGCCATCATCGGCCTGGAGTTTTACAGCGGCAAGCTGCACCACACCTGCACACCGCAGCCCGGCATCCTGGGTATCTTTATAGCGCACACGAGCTGATGTCATGCATGGAGGTGCCGTGCCCGTGCAGACTTTGCAGAGCACATATTTGCACTAATCTTTCACTGTGACTTCTTTTACTTCCACAAGATTTGTGGTGCAGTTCAGTTTAATCACGTGTAGGCACATATAGCAATAATCTTTCTGCACAGTCGAGAGCTACACACACATGCACAGACTATTCCACTGAACATTTCTCACAGAGAGGAAGATACAACGGTAAATAACCAGTGGTGGAAGGTGTTTATGAACTTGTTTATTAAGATCTCCTCACCCTCTCCTTCTACTCAGATCTATAGACTTTAAACTGCATCGCGAAACAGGAAGTAGTCTGCAAACATTGAAGGCATGAAGGAAAGAAAATAGAGCAATTTGTTGAAAGGGCCTTAAATGTTGGAGAACTGAATAATTAATGATCCTGAAAAGATAAAAGAATAATTTTAGAACAGTTTCTGACACCAGACGGCATCTCAGAACCTGAAAGCGAAGAGTCGCCGAGCTCTTTCTGCCGCTGCTGTGATGACGCCGCGTGTGTTTGACTCTCTGCTCTGTGTATTTACGTGGCTCTTTAGGTAGAAGCTCCATTGTCGTAATCCCAAATGCACACACATGTACACACAATGGCATGCCGGACTGCACCTGGAGACTCGATCAAACCAAACAGGCAGTGTCGCCCCGTATAATTAAATCCAACAATGGCTCATTGTACTTCCACAGCTGTCATTAACCTCTGAGCTGTTCCTGTCACTCGGAAGCTGAATGGACAGTTAGATAACGCAGACGGACCGAGGAGAACAGCTTCTGTCATCGAGAGGTCTCGTTACCGCTCCGACAGACACTCTGCTCTTCGACCGTCTTCTAGAGATTTTTGATAATCATAAAAGAAAATACAATAAAAAACATGTATCACACGATAAAAGCATGTCTGAAGAGCAGAGTTTAGAATCCTAGAGGATGCTGCAGTCGATTCTTGAAGTGATGAAGGCATGGATTAAGGTTTTCGGCAGCACAGTGATGGATGGAGACGTGCTCTGTTTTTTAAATGTAAGAAGGCAGAGAAGGTCGGTGGTTTGATTAATGTGCCAAAAGACAGCAGTGTTCAAGCCTCATTTTAAAGCCTTAAAATCTTGGTCATTGCACTCACAGTCGGTGACTCTCTACACTGAACAGGTTTCTTGTCTTATATGAAATGTAATGCAGTATGTGCTTCTTCTTTCTGTCTGTTCATGCACCTCTATGTCCAGTAAACGAGACAGTGGACTCCTCCGAGTTTGAGTTCCCATGCGGTGTCCGACAGTGTCCGGCCAAATATAGCTGCAGCGACACTTGGATCGGCCCTAATGATGGCATCACCCAGTTTGACAACATCCTGTTTGCTGTTCTCACTGTCTTCCAGTGCATCACCATGGAGGGATGGACCACAGTGCTCTACAATGTAAGACTCCATCACTCAGAATACGCCACTTAATATTTCTCTGGATCGCTCCAAATTATTGAAGTGTAACCGTGTTTCTCCACACTCCATTAACCCTCGTGAACAAGAGCGACTTTGCCTCCAGCATATAATGATGTGTGTTGAGATCATGTGTGCCTCCCCTGCATCCTCCTCTCTCTCCCCGTCTGTGTATGTGTGGATGGAAACTTCCTATAGGGGAGTCACAGCTCTGTAATTCTAGTGTTGAAACTGCAGTGTTCTGTCAATTCTTGCTATTTTTATTCTCTCTGTCTGGAGAGACGGATAACCTGCAGAAACCTGAAGCAAAGCCTAAATAGATTTCCCCTCCTACATACATAATGTGAAATACTTCAGAATATCTTAAAGCCCAAACTACATATCGGACCGATCATGTAATCTTTTACAAATACATCGTATCGTTTTCGGTGCAGTTTTTGTCATCCTGCTCCCCCAGACACCTCGCACAGGGTGATTGATCGCTCCTAGATTCAGAGTCGATGCACTGAACGACCGACTGTGCAGACTAATTGTGGGTTGTACAAAAAAAAAAAGAGAAATTAGATTTCAATGTCATGTCATGTTACGTCTCAAATAGACCTCTGTTCAGATAATGAACATTGAAACCAGTAACAACAGGGTTTAGCCAAGGAGTGTTGTCAGATAAAGGAGATGCTGCAGGCGTGAACGTCCGGCCAGGCAGGCACACGGAGACAAAATGTCTTGTTTGAATAGGAAGGTTTTAACGCAGGTCATCTGCTGCTAGAAATGGATTCAAACTCTGAATAATGTCAGTTGTTAATTAAATGTTTTAAAAGCGTTCGTGGGCAGATATTTTGAAATGCTGCAGGAGCTCGGAGGAATGTTCCGCTGTGGAGGCTTTTATCATTTTCCACATAACGAGAAAAAGTTTAACAGCTTTTCGGAAAATTCGTGGAGTTCATGACTTTCACTGGGACGCTGTCTAAAGACATTAACAGATGAGATTATTCTTTTTTTACTGTGTATGAAATACAGTCACAGAAACACCCTCAACACAGTAGGCTTTACTATCTTTGTGGGGACCCGTCCTTGACATTTTGAGACCTCCACTCTCCTCCACACTCCCTCTGTGAGGCTGAGCCTGATCAATACACATGATGTCTCTGCCCTGTGTCCTGCCCTCACTTGGACCTGCACCTTCAGCAGCCACCCAAACACCTACACTTGTATATTTCTGTCTTATATCCCAATGGAAGCACGAGTCTGCTCCAGCCTGACTTGATGTTACTGTGTTTAACTTAGGCCGATGATGCCTTGGGTCCCAGCTGGAACTGGCTCTACTTCATCCCCCTCATCATCATCGGCTCCTTCTTCGTCCTGAACCTGGTGCTGGGAGTCCTCTCTGGGTAGGCTCTCCCTCCAGGACTTTACTTCACTGCATGTGTTCTTTGCATTATATTTAACTTATTTGCTGAATGTTTGGGGGATTCAAGGACAGAGCTTCATGATGCCACCGCCACTGATCACCGGACCTTTCAGAGCCATTTACAACATAATCGATCAAACAAGGCCTGTCAAGTCTCTTGCGGATGCTTTTGAGAAAAGCAGCCTTCTCTTTCCCAAATGTGAAGGTCATCACCTGCATATCATTTACTGCCCATTTATGGTGCATCCATGCAGCCATTATCTCCCTAAAAAGGTTGCTGCCATCAAATATTTACAAGTATTTGTGTTTCGGTGACCATCAGCCACGGTTTAGTTACAAACCAGAATCAGAATCAGAGAAATTATTTGATGATGATCCGCACCAACCTCCTTCATGAATGATTTCGTAGACTGAAGTGGAGGTATTCCTCCTAATCATCAGCAGGGGTCGACATAACTGGTTGCAGGAAGGAGTCTGAATGTATGGAAGTCTTTTGTGCCATTTTTGGACACTAACCTTTTCCAGTGTGAACATATCTCAGACTATAATTCCCAGTACCATGATATAGTATATAAATCACTCTGTTTGGCTCTGCAGGGAGTTCGCTAAGGAGAGGGAGCGGGTGGAAAACCGCAGGGCCTTCATGAAATTGAGACGCCAACAGCAGATTGAGAGAGAGCTCAACGGTTACCGGGCCTGGATCGACAGAGCAGGTGGCTTCACTCTCAGTCCCTGGATGTCAGGGAGATTACGGATGTTGTCACCACAAGTGACAAGATAAGATATTGCATATCTGAGCCATCTCAGCCGGCATCTGCTTCTCTTTTCTTAATGTGCTTTCAAATGTTCGCTTTCCAGAGGAGGTGATGCTTGCTGAGGAGAATAAGAATCCTGGACCGTCTGCCCTTGATGGTAAGTCAGAGGTTTCAGTGCCTGCTCTGACCCTCTACTTTCAACTCTCCTCCTCGCTAAACATGCAGGGCTTTTATGAAATGTTGATTGATTGGCAGCTCTCAGGAGGCTCCCAGAGTGGAGTACGGGTGGTGCCTATGGTGAGAACCGTCCTCTGTTCTGCACTTTCCCCTCACCATCTTCACCACACCACTTGCCACACACCACTTGTGCACACAGTAACATAGGAAACGAAAGCAAACGTTTGCTGATGTATTTATCGGTGAAGGACACAAACACTCCAACCAGGTGAAAGTAAACGGAGCGTTGGCAATCTGCAGTAAAATCGGATATTAGAACCAGCTGTTGTGATGGTAATAAATGCTGAAGCTGTGATAGCTTTCATTAAAATGAAAGGTGGTGCAGTGCTGTTGCCTCGGCAACCACTGGTCTGAAAAGGCAGGAGCGAAGCATGTGTGTGTGCGGTCGTGTTGACATGGCGTTCCTGCCTTTAGCAAACACTTCTTGTGTGTGAAACGGCAGCAATATTTGTTGTGTATCTGTGTGTTTCTGTGTTTGTTTGATCAATGACTTATTAAAGAAAAAAAAAGAAAAAAGTCCCTCAGCAAATATTGACTGCATGTAGATTCAGATAACAATTGGGAGCAGGAAGATGTGACTTTGAGGTAGGACAGGAGGAAGGGTAATCACAACACATGTCAGTGAGAGGTAGAATTACACTCATCATACTCTGCATGTGTTGCGCTGCACGTCGAGGCCTCGGGTATTGTTGGAGAACACAATGCACTAAATGAAATGCATGGAAAGCTGCCTTGGAGCATGGATGGCTATGACAGAGATCATGACATAGCAGCAGAGGGTTTGCATTCATTTGTTATAGATAATAAGTTTCATTCAGCTAAAACTTTACAATACTTGTCATGCAGATGATCATTTGCCTCACCGTGCTTGTTTGACTGCATCATACGACTGAACACAACTCTGCCTATATAGTTAAGATGTAAAGGTGGTCATGCATGTGTCATATATCTGGTTGATATAAGAGTATTGCAGACCGTGTGTCATGTTACCCAGGATTGAGCCCTGTGCCGCCACCTTCACAGTTTGCTCAGTTTAATTTGTTGGACTCGTTATAGTCTTTGACCCTGTTTTCGTTCTGGGACTTTTTATGTTCAACCTGCTTTGTCTGAAGTGCTGAAGAGAGCCACGACTATAAAGAAGAGAGGGATGGATGTGTTGCATCACGGGCAACCAGGGGACGAACAATACGGTGACATATCCTCTGTGGGTGAGTCACACCAGGCTCATAAAAACTGGCACGTATTATTAACAGTTCAAGACTCAGAGCGGTAAAGTGTCGCTCGGCTTCTCTCCTCCGAACCATTTCAGGCATCCCCATGGCTAGAGTCAGTATCAGGAGTGCCAAACGAGGTCCTACGGCGTTTTGTCGCCGCAGAGAGCGAATCCTGCGCATCTCCATCCGCCGCGTGGTGAAAACACACACGTTCTACTGGACGGTACTGGGCCTGGTAGCTCTCAACACACTGTGCGTCGCGATCGTCCACCACAACCAGCCCCTCTGGCTCTCAACCTTCCTCTGTAAGTCGCAACCTCATTTCGCCCTCAACGACGAGACATGCTCAGGAAGATAACACCCTTGGTGGTTTTGTTGTTGTTCCAGACTATGCAGAGTTCCTGTTCCTTGCTCTGTTCCTGACAGAGATGTTCCTGAAGATGTACAGCCTGGGTCCACGCCTCTACTTCCACTCCTCGTTCAACTGCTTCGACTGCAGCGTCAGTGCTTCGTCTTCCTCACGGCGTATTTATTGAGTTCTGTTTATTCTATTCATAATCTGCATTTCCTTCACATGCATCTCTACAGGTGATTGTCGGCAGCATCTTTGAAGTGCTGTGGGGTTTCTTCCGGCCCGGCACTTCCTTTGGAATCAGCGTCCTTCGTGCCCTCCGTCTGCTGAGGATCTTCAAGATCACCAAGTTAGTGATTCATATTCGTATTTGTATTCATAGATGTTACCAGACTGCTCAAGCTGAACCCTAATCTGTGTGTCCGTCAAGGTATTGGGCGTCTCTGAGAAACCTGGTCATCTCTCTGATGAATTCCATGAAGTCAATCATCTCCCTTATCTTCCTTCTCTTCCTCTTCATCGTTGTCTTCGCACTTCTTGGCATGCAGCTCTTCGGCGGCAGGTGACAAGAAGCTTTATTCATAAAGGTTTAGTGAAGCCCTGAAGCAGCCAGGCAGAGAGACAAACCTTCTAATCAATTTCATGTCTCACACCCGGCAAGGTAAATACTTAACAACAAGGCTGAAGAAGACTTCTTGGTTCAGCGGATTTATCTTCATCGAATAGCCACAGTTAAGAAGAGAATAAATTGTCCTGTTTATATTATACCAAGAGAGCTGATTTAACACTGCCTTCGTCTCACACACAACTATTGTCGCTTGGTTTTACCCCGAGTCGAAGATAATAAAGGCTGGTTGATGTGACAAGCATGGCTTCTAGAATAAAGATCACAGGAATAAATTATCCATCAGCCAGCCAGTCGAGGAGGAGGGGAGGATTGATTTCTCTCCAAGAAATAAAAATAAATCCTGGACTGAGCTTTGTTTTGAAGAACCGTACGTGTCACGTGTTTCTTCCAGGTTCATCTTTGAGGACTACACGCCGACAAACTTTGACACCTTTCCTGCCGCCATCATGACCGTCTTTCAGGTCTGGGAATAGATGACAAGCTCAGCAGGTGACCCTGAGAACATTCTAAGAACATTGAAGTAACTGTGGAGTGTTTTCTCAGATCCTGACGGGGGAGGACTGGAACGAGGTGATGTACAACGGTATTCGCTCTCAAGGGGGAGTCAAGTCCGGCATGTGGTCCTCTATTTACTTCATCGTGCTCACGCTGTTCGGAAACTGTATCCTCCTTCACTCTGTCTTCAAGAGGCTCCACTAGCAACCTTGTTGTTTAATAACAAAGAGTCAGCGTTGTGTCTTTAGTGTTGCGCTTTGACCGTGTCCTTAACTCAGCTGAGACCAGACACTCTGCTGAATGTCTTCTTGGCCATCGCTGTGGACAACCTCGCTAATGCACAAGAACTCACCAAGGTAAGAAAGAAGGGGAGAACAGAAAGATGTCGTGATGAACAACCTCCCATCACCACTTGGATTCTGTTCATCTATCTAAAAGCAAATTCATCTAAAGTCCTCGTTGTTCAGTCTCCTGTTGCTCTATGAATCAGGATGAAGAGGAAGCAGAGGCAGCGTTCAACCAGAAGCACGCTCTCCAAAAAGCAAAGGAGGTCGGACCATTGTCCTCCTTTATGTCTTCAGAGTAAGTGTTGTATGCAGCCGCTCTCCCTGCCTGACCTCCTCCTCCCTCTACCTATCTCTTCATCTCCCTCCTCACCTCCTCCGTATAGAACCAACCCACAGGGCCAAACCTAGCACGAGGTGCTTCTAGCTAATGGCTTGTCTATTTTTTCAATTGCAGTAGATTAGAATTACTAATGAAGCTGCAGCATGCAGGACAGTAATGGATGGAGGGTGAGGATCATCAATACAGAGCTTCAGATTGGTGCGTAGGTCTGAGAATTTGGTTCCATCCAATTGTAGACTTATTGATACTTCATTAATGATAGGTCTACTATCTACCCTCTGCCTGCTTCCAGCCCTGTGATTTGCTCCAAATTTAAGCCGATGTCTCCATGGTTACTGGCTCTACCATGGGGTGGGAGGGGCTTATATTGTTGTCATGGAGACAGGGTTACTTAATGTCCAAATTAACACGCTGCGTTCATTAGAGTAATATACTTATTTACTCAATACTTTTACTAGGATAGGAGTGAGTAAAAGGAAGTAAAATAAACATGTCAGTCTATTTAAGGGTTCTCACTTTGCCCTGATGCAGGAAGTAACATGACCCTGTTTTCTCAATGTCCAGGCTTGCATTCTGCATTTTTTTTTTTTTATACAGGATTGATTGCAAGATGTGTTGTAGGTGGTGGACTTGTATGTGCATGCCCAGGAGTGGAGACAGAAGCCTCTATATGCACGTCATATTTGCAGAAAAAAGGCGGTTTGTTGCATGGGCATGGGGAAGGTTTTACAAGATGTCATTAACATGATATACTTGTTTCTTCCTCTCTGTCTTACTTTCTTTCTTGGAGCCTTGCCAATTTTTTTATTGAAATGCATTCCGTAGAAATTGAATTAGAGCAGAGCAGAAAGAAAACATAGAGATGTGCATCAGTTTCAGTTGAGCCAGCTGAGGGTCAGGCTCTTGTCAAAGCCTGTAGAGGAGACTGGAATACCACAGGGTCGTCTGTATTCAGAGAGGACGCTCTGAACTTTAAGGGCTTCTGATTTCATCTCGTGTCAGCCATGAAGACTCGGCAGTACCTGCCCCTGAGGACCTTGAGGAAACTTGCATGACAGTATTTGCTCAATAAAAAAAAGAAGACGCAGCATGATGATGATTTCACCTTGGGGCCGCATGCGTTTGGTCAGCATGATCACAGGAAGAAAAACAGCAAGCACACACACTCACTGAGACAAGTGATAGGATGTGGATTATCAGGGTAGTGTGTGTACAGTTTTTCTTCCACCCTTAATCCCTCATCTAATTGCTCTGCAAACATTAAGCTCGTATTTCAAGGCCCAGTTGTTCTAGCATGAGGTGAACGAATGCTCTTGTGTGGATGCTCGGAGGTGTTCAGGGGTGCATCCCAATGTGGGGTTACAGGGTATCTAAACATGTCCCTCCATTGTTCCTGTGTTTCTCTCACCTGTGCACACACACACCGTAACTCTGTCTAATGTCTCAAACTATTCAAGATGTTTTCTTATCAATGTTGTTGATGTTTATGAATGTTGTTTAATACTGTTAATTCTACCATCTTGTTTGTCGATGTGCCGCTTGGCCCCAATGGAGACACACACCAAAGCATCCGGTCACTGAGTCTTCATCCTGCATTCATTACAAATATTTAAAGGGAAGTCGTGTTGCAACTAGAATACATGACGTAGTGATTAGATCAGACATAATCTCAAAAAATAATATTTTGTCTTTGGGGCTGGTTTGCTGTGTGTCTCCAGGCCTGTTTTGTCTCTGCTCACAAAAGATCTAATGTCTTGTTTTCAACCAATCGCTCATTGATTACACGGACCTCACAAGAGTCCACGCTCCAGTAAGTAACACTTAAGGTTCAGTTACTGTCTTTTCAGCTCTCCGACTATCTCACTCACACATACTTGATATCCCAGACTCATCCTGCATAGTCTTCTGTCCCGTACCTCAGACATGATCTACATTTGTTTTCAAATTTACTCCACTGATTTCATTCTGAAACTCACTCTTTTTGTTATTCAAGTCACAAAACAACTCCCAACTTGGTTGATTTATCACCCGCATTTTCATTGATCCAGCAAATTGTCTCATTTTGAAATAGAATTGCTTGTTGTTGCCGATAAGCCGCTTTAACATCAGACGACAGCACTTGTTTTGTAATGTGATTTTTCATCATGTTTAAAATGTTGTTATCTTTTATTATTATTTCATAAATATGAAAAGGAGAAAAAAAATTGAGGAACGAGTTTGAAAGCACAGTTGGAAGCTTTAAATTAGCCTTTTGATGAGAACATAATGATTCTCAACCGGAATAAATAGATTAAAAATAAAAGCTAAAATTAAATTGTCTTAAATTACAGGCTAACAATAAAACATTAACATTGCTTTAAACTGCTGCCTGTTAAATATGATCATTATAAGAAATTATGATAAGCCCCCTTATACATACTGACTTTTTGTCCTGTCCTTCCCTTCTCAGTGGAAGTCGGAGGCGGCGGCCCTACCTGTACAGAAAAAGAGCCATTCACCGCAGCCGACCAACCTACCACCTCTCCCTGGAGGAGAGCCAGGGCAGCATCAGGGAGGGCCGCCCACCCCCACCACTCAACCCCTCTAACTCTTTCATGTCCAGGAGAGAGAGAGGAAAACGGATGACCATGTCAGTGTGGGAGCAGAGGACCAGCCAGCTGCGGAGACACCGCCAGATGTCCAGCCGAGAAATCCTGTACAGCGGCCCGGGTGAGGAGAAAGACGGACCTGCAGCTTCAGACCCGGCGACGCAAGGACGACCACTGTCGCTGCACCGTAAGGTGATGCAGAACGCAACATCTGGGAGTCTGAAGCGCGTGGCGAGTGAGCCTCTTGCCTTCCCGTCCAAGAGCCAAGCTTCAGGCCCCTCCTTGTCTATGGAAATGCCTCTGGATGCCGCCCACTCTGATGATGTTCCCGAGCCGCCCCCAGTGTCAGTGCTTGTGTCAGACTCGTTGGATCCTGCGAGCGCGCCCCTTCCTGATGCATCCGTGTCTGTGGCCATACCAGAGCCTTCTGAATCAGAGCCCAAACTGGGTGTTGATGAGCGTCACAACAGCATCAGTGAGTGCAGAAGCCCCAGGCTGAATGGAGAGCATCAGCACAGGCCGGTGAAGAAGTTCAGACCCCCGGATAACGATGACCCTTTGACCCCGAAGATGGGAGGTCATGGTGGGATCAGGGGCAGAAGGGCACCGCTTTACCTTGACCAGCAAAGCGGAGCAAGAAGTCAGGGGTCATCTCCCCCGAACAGAGGCCACCTGGCAGGTCGCTCGGTCAGCAGGGAGAGGAAGAGAAATCCAGGGAAAGTAGAGGAGACTGAAACGAGAGAGGAAGAAGACAACAGGTGAAACCAGCTGCCTATCCAATGGTTTAGTAGATATGTTTGATAGCATGTTGTCACATTTGCTGATACAGACTGCAACTGTTTCATCCTTCCCTCCGTATCTACAGACAGGACGACGGTGGTGAGCGAGGGGTCGCTGACCCGCCAGACAACCACACCGCTCCTCAGAAGCAGGAGGAGCCCCCTCAGGAAGCTGACATGACTCCACCTGTTACACCCGACGGCCACAAAGACGACAAGGAGACAGACCAAGAACAATATAAATCCCAGCTGATCTCCAGTGCGATCATCGACGTGCCCAATGTGCAATCATGTCTGGAGCTCTCCACCATCACAGGTAGCTCACAGTTTACCTTTTGACAACAAACTGAAACCCCCCTTGTTTCCTTCATCTACCTTCCCCTCTTCTCCTCCCTCTCTAGTCAAGAGTAAGGACCCTGACAACTCCAAATCAGAGAAGGAGGAGGCTGAAGAGACAAAACCCGTCAACACTGTGACTCCAGACAGCATGTTCATCTTCAAACCCGACAACCCGTGAGTTGCCCTTGCTACTTCTCCCATTGGTCTTCTCACCTGAGTATTTATAGCAGTGTGGTGCAGTATTGTATCATGGTGGTGCAATGAGGGAATGATGGTGCTCCAGGATTTGCATCACTCCCTGCAGGACTGAATCCCCTCTTGTCGTGTGCCCTTCAGGGTGCGTCGAGTGTGTCACTACGTGGTCAACCTCAGGTACTTTGAAATGTCCATCCTGCTGGTCATCGCCGCTAGTAGCATAGCGCTCGCTGCCGAGGACCCCGTAGCCACCAACTCTGACTGGAACAAGGTGTGTTTTGTAAATCATCTCAGACATACAGCTGCATAAATGACTTGGTAGAATCCAGAGTATTTCAGTGATGGTTCCGTCTCCTGGATGTTAATTTCAAGGATAGGTGGCTTGGGCATCGTTTCTCCCCTCGTCTGCACCAAGCAGCTAAAGTAGCGTCAGGAAAACAAGACAATCATTTCTTATATTGGTTTGCAAAAAGCCACTGATGTGAACTGATGGGGGGGAAAATAAATTGCTGACAAGTGAGTCAAATAAAATGGGAGACACCCTGAGGCTGGTTGTTTATGGCAGGACAGAGGCTCATCATCCTGTGTTGTATTACACCACACGCTGAGTGATGGAGGCGGGAAAATGAAACAAGTGGAAGTAATTATTGTAGTTATATAATGTAGTAATTAATGTAGAACATATTTACTTCTTAAATTCAAATCTACTTCCTCTGATTGTTTTACTGGTCTTGTGTTTCACACTTCTGTTTTCTCATCTGACAGGTTCTACGATATTTTGATTATGTTTTCACCGGAGTCTTTACTTTTGAAATGATTATCAAGGTGAGTTATTATTCTAAAACTAAAGAGCGACAAGGTTCACACATTCCTTCTTTGCCAACAAATGTTCAGACCGGGCTAATTCTTCTGATAACATAACGTGTGAGTGCCGTCCCACTGGTTGTGTTTGCTGCAGCCCTGGAAGAACGATACTTGATTCATTGCACTCTCTGATCTTCTCGTGTCCTCAGATGATCGACCAGGGTCTGATCCTGCATGATGGCTCCTACTTCAGAGACTTGTGGAACATCCTGGACTTCATTGTCGTGGTGGGAGCACTGGTGGCGTTCGCCCTCACGTCAGTCACATCATTTTTTTTAATAACTGCTTAATGTTAACAGCTACTTCATCGAGGTTAGGATCATGCTTGAGCTTGACCTTCTCTCCTCTTTCTGTCCATCTGTGGGTTGGTGACCTCGTGGGAATGACCGGCAGCAATGTGATGGGGTAACTACAACTCATATCAACCTTACAGAAAACTGTTGCAAATATAGAATATGTCAGATCCAATATACTGTAAATGTGGTCGAATAAACAGGTCTGTATATTGAGGACTGTCTTAAAATAAGATGTTTGCATGCCGTTGTGGGGCGATGGTCACACTCTGACTTTCTGCGCAGAAACAACAAAGGACGGGACATTAAAACCATCAAATCCCTGAGAGTGTTGCGTGTCCTCAGACCCCTGAAGACCATCAAGAGACTTCCCAAACTCAAGGTCAGACATTTTTTACTTCCACGGGTGCATTACAGACTAATAGGCCTGTATATTAGATGTATTTGGGCTGTCGCCACACGTCTCTGCTTGTTCACGAACACAAAACACGTTGAAGTGGCATCAAACGCTCTGATGGCTCCCTGTGAGTCTCAGACCTGAGAGCAGCGAACTAACAAGCAGACGGACGAGGTGATAAACCGCGAGACGACAAACTGCGAGCGGCGGGGCATGAAGACGAGCTGTCAGGACCGCGAGTCCCAAACCTCAAACGTTGTCAGTCATAAAACTATAAACCAGAAGATACCAAATTATTATAATGGAACTACAAACGCCGGATGATATTGAAGACACAAAATCTCCACATCTTCATAGTTCCATACTAACGACCCGACCGTTGTCCCTGATCTCTTCCTCTTGCAGGCCGTGTTTGACTGCGTGGTGACGTCTCTAAAGAACGTCTTCAACATCCTGATTGTGTACAAGCTTTTCATGTTCATCTTCGCCGTCATCGCCGTGCAGCTCTTCAAGGGGAAGTTCTTCTACTGCACCGACAGCTCCAAGGACACGGAGAAGGACTGCCAGTAATGTTTCCTTTGCTTCCTCCTGTTGCTCTGTTCCACTCCCTTCATGTGCTCCGTCTGATGTGCTGCATCCTTCCCTCGTTCATGTTTCTTTCATAATGTGATCTTCTCATCCCTTTTTCCATTATTAATTTCAATGAATCTGTTGATTAATATGTTGACGCTGAACCTCTGCCGCTCCTCCTCCAGGGGTTACTACATCGACTACGGGAAGGACAAGAAGGAGGTGAAGAGAAGAGACTGGAAGAGGCACGAGTTTCACTACGACAACGTTGTGTGGGCGCTGCTGACTCTGTTCACGGTCTCCACTGGAGAGGGATGGCCCCAGTGAGTGTCCCAGTCATCCTTCTCATGTCGAGTAAAGAAGCTCAGCAAGAGCTTTCCCTCATATAATTTTACATTCGCCTTCATTCATGTTTATATTGACTGCTTTCAAAATGTTTCAACCCTAAAAGAACGCGGTGTGCCACCTCTCTTTCAGTCAGATGTATTTGCAGTGGGTGTTTCGGTAAAGTGATTTGTTTGTGTTTGGTTTCAGGCCACGTCTGGAGCCTTGTTTATCATGCTTTTATTAGAATAACGGTGATTATCTCCACCGAGGAGGTTTGTTCTCAGTGTCGATTCGATAGCTTGTTTATCGGTTTGATTATGCAAAAAACTTCCAGGCTGATTTTAATAACGCTTGATGGAAAATTAAATTTTGGGGGCATATCCAGCCATTTCCATTCGATTCTCGGGGGATCGTCGAGTGCCGTTCCAGTTATCATCAGCACTGTTTCTCTGCTCCTCCAGGGTCCTGCAGCACTCAGTGGACGTCACAGAGGAGGACAGGGGTCCGAGCCACGGCAACAGGATGGAGATGTCTATCTTCTACGTCATCTACTTTGTCGTCTTTCCTTTCTTCTTTGTCAACATCTTCGTGGCTCTCATCATCATCACCTTCCAGGAACAGGGTGACAAGATGATGGAGGAGTGCAGCTTAGAGAAGAATGAGGTTAGAGAAGAGTGAGAAGAGTGGATGCCGAGATCCTAAGCTGCATTTCATCTCTGATAGAGCAGAGCATTATATCATTGAGCTGTCTAGTCTAACAACCTTTTCCACCATCACAGAGTTGCATCTTCCTCACACTCAGCTGGTAACAGCTACTGTTTCTCCCTAATTTCTCTCCTTTTCTGTCTCTCACCTTGTGCAAAGAATAGATTCTGCAGTCCAGTCACGTGACGCCCATATAAAGGAATTTAAATGTCTCTGAAGTCAAAGTTGCTCCTCTGTTAGTTCCCTCTTTCATGCCTGCTGTTTTCTTCTCTCTCTCTTTTTTCTCTGTTTTTCAGAGGGCATGCATTGACTTTGCCATCGGCGCCAAGCCCCTGACCCGTTACATGCCCCAAAACCGGCACACGTTCCAGTACCGCCTGTGGCATTTTGTGGTGTCACCTTCCTTTGAGTACACCGTCCTGGCTATGATCGCTCTCAACACCATCGTACTGATGATGAAGGTACGTGAAACCAAATAAAGAGGAGAAATGCTGCATTAATAGATGATTTACCTGATTATCTACTGTCCTCCTCTACCTTCTCCCTTCATCCTCCCTCTTGAATCCGACATGTCATTTTCCACACGTCCTTGTTTGTTAACGGGAAAAATCTCAGCAGCGTATTCTCTCACGAGCCTGCAACTGTTAACACTTTGGTTTAAAAATAAGACGGGATGTGTCACTCCTAACAAGACACATGAATGTGTAGACACAGTTTCTTTTCCTTTTTCCGTCCCGCAGTGGCACCTCAACACCGTGTGACGTCTGCCACAGATTTCTCCTCTGTTTGCTGATATTTTTTTCCAGTCGTCCCTCCGCCACTATAATTCTTCTGAAATGGTCTTCTCCCGGGCTGTTCAGACAGACAGACAGACAGACAGACAGACGGACGCGGGGTGACTCAGCCTGTATTAAATATTGATCCATAATGTCCAGGGGCTGCTATTTAGCATGACCTCATTAACTGTGGCTGCCGCCCCTAGAGGAATGACTCCTTTTATAGTGCGACAGATGAGAGGTGCAGACTATTTATGGGTCTGCAGGAATCTTCCATCAACCTGTAGATCTGCAGGTCTGAAGTTCAGACTGATATCAGACTGGTATCGTTAGGTTGAGCCGGTTGGGGAATATTCCGCTTTGTTACTCGTGACACGGATGCTTAACCTCCTGCCGCCTTTGCATTTTCAGTATTATTCTGCCCCGCCGGCGTATGAAGCCGTACTGAAGCACCTGAACACGGCGTTCACTGTTCTCTTCTCTGTGGAGTGTGTCCTCAAGATCATGGCCTTTGGTTTTCTGGTAAGAGAAAAGAATAAACTCAGAGGTCTGAATGTGAATTGAAGGTCCCTTCATGCACTCACAGCTTTAGAAACGACCGTCTTTTGTGTTTGTACAGAACTACTTTCGGGACACATGGAACATTTTCGACTTCATCACTGTCTTGGGCAGCATCACTGAGATCGTGGTAGACTTGCAGGTACAAATACCTTTCTACCTGAGCAACTTGTAGCCATTTATGTAACCATTGTGTGTATGCCAGACACACCTGACTCCCCTCTTGTGTTTCCCTCCACCAGTTTGTTGATACCTTCAACATGAGCTTCCTGAAGCTGTTCCGAGCGGCTCGTCTGATCAAGCTGCTCCGACAGGGCTACACCATCCGCATCCTTCTGTGGACCTTCGTCCAGTCCTTCAAAGCTTTGCCCTACGTCTGCCTGCTCATCGCCATGCTCTTCTTTATCTACGCCATCATCGGCATGCAGGTCAGGAGTGGACGCTTGATGCAACTGTATTTGTAGATGTGTGTGTATCTGTGTGTATTTGACTCCTGTCACCTCTGACGCAGGTGTTTGGGAATATTAAGCTGAATGAGGAGACCCACATTAACAAGCACAACAACTTCAAGAGCTTCTCGGGTGCTCTGATGCTGCTCTTCAGGTAGGGAACCCTGGTACCTGCAGTCCTGTTCTTCAAGTCGCTGTGAACCTCGGTTCTGTGATCCAATCTGAACATCAACAGCATCCAGTGGTTTAGCTTCGACACTCTAGTTGCTCTCTGGTGCAGCGATCCAAACTACACTTGATTTACTGCCTGCACGTGGTTCACTAAATAACTCATTTGGTTTAATGTAGTCTGGATGATGTTGCTAGGTTACAATAGCAAAGCTGTAAAGAACTCAAGGGGATACTCAGTTCACAATTCTGCAGACGATGAAACAACCATTTCGTTAAGTGTTTACATTGTGTTTCTCAAAGTTGAAGTGTGTGTGTGTGTGTGTGTGTGTGTGTGTGTGTGTGTGTGTGTGTCCAGGAGTGCCACCGGGGAGTCATGGCAGGAGATCATGTTGTCGTGTCTCGTGGGGCAGCAGTGTGAGACGGACCACTCTCTTCCCCCGGCAGTAGTGACGGCCGACCAGGGGAGCGGCTGCGGCTCAGACTTTGCCTATTTCTACTTTGTGTCCTTCATCTTCTTCAGTTCCTTCCTGGTGAGACACGAAAAATGGTCTGAATGACGAAGTTGCAGCTGAGTAGTTACGGCTGTTTAAGCATATTGAGTACCATGTTGATGTTTCCCTCCATCGTCCTATAAAAGAATATCACAGCATCCACCTCCTCTGTTTGTCTCCGGTTCAGATGCTGAACTTGTTCGTGGCTGTGATCATGGATAACTTTGAGTATCTGACACGAGACTCGTCCATCCTGGGCCCCCACCACCTGGATGAGTTTGTCCGAATCTGGGGCGAGTATGATCGTGCTGCCTGGTCAGTGTCTCTCAGTCTTTTTGTAACTGTTTAGATACAAATGTCCATTATACATTGAAATTAAATATTAGTTTCACTTTGTTTCTTTGTAACTTCATACAACTTACAATTAGTAGTAATATACAGTTTATAGCCATAGATGGAAGCAACTTGAGCTGGATATTTTGATATTTCTGCACGTTTAAGTGTCACCTAACATCGAGACTGACGTGAAAAAATGAACATGTATGTCTGGATTCTGAAGCGCAGCGCTATTTTTTGTCGCCCTTTGATGGCACTGCACCTTCACGTCTCGGCAAATTGTGTGACTAAAATGTGTGAATGTGCTAAATAAAATACAAAATGTTTGGGCACCAAATATACAATAAAACCAATAGAACATTTTCTGTTCATGTTTTAATGCTGTAACGACGTTCCATCACAGCCTCCAGTTGAGCCTCATTGACCCTTGTTGGGCCACACATCTGTCATGACACACAACTAAAGACGTATATGCTCTTTCCAGTGGTCGGATCCACTATAAGGAGATGTACAAAGTTGTGCGCTCTATCTCACCGCCCCTGGGCTTTGGAAAGAACTGCCCCCACAGGGTGGCGTGCAAGGTTTGCTTCCCCCATATCAACCAGCCCACTCTACCTCTGTCGTCTGGGATCCTTCCTGACTTCCTCCTATCCCTCCTTCCCCTCCCTTCGCTGACTGTCACCATCTTGCTTGACCTTTAGAGGTGTGTTACTCAGGTGTGCCTGGGTCAAAGAAAGACGACAGTCCAGTCTCAGGGTACTAAGGCACAGGAAACTCTTCCAGACATGTGTGTAAACGACACTTCAACTTAATCTAAAAACACTAAAGATTGAGTTTGATTCCTTTACGGAGCACCTGTCTCTTTCTACCCTTTGGATCTGGTTTAAAGACGTACTCTCTCATACCCACACACAACGTTACACAACGTAAGTATTTAATGAGCACCAGATCCAGTGAGGCTGTCATTCCTTCCGTCCAAGGTTTCCCCACATTTCTATGCCCCGATGGCAGCATAGAAAGAAAACAACCTGTGTTTTTCCCTCCTTACTTCTTTACTCCCTCTGTGTGATGCATTGAAATAATCCTCTTCTCTTGTATCTCCACCACTCTTCTTCCTTTCTTTTACCCCTCCCGTGATTTCCCCTTGTCATCCCCATCATCATGGCTACCTGGCGCCCCCAGTGGTCGCATCCATTACACTGACATGTATGAGATGTTGACCAACATGTCGCCCCCCCTTGGCCTCGGCAAGAAATGCCCGTCCAAGTTGGCATATAAGGTAGACGTACCGGAGGGCACTGCCTCATGCTTGTAATCGACGAGGACAAGCACTGCTGAAGCTCATTTATGTGTGTCATACATTCCAATGGCAATGTTCTCTTCTGTTGATTGTATGATATTTGTTTAAAAAAAACAATTCTTAATAGTAATATTCTGTCATTGTGCTACAGAGGTGATTTGCCATTTCCGCTTTGCATCTTGACAGAGAGCTGACACATTGTTGTGTGTTTGCAGTTTAATCTTCCTAAAACAGTCGCAGGATTTTAACCAGAAAGTTGCTAAACATCTACAGTACATGCTAAATCTTGTCATCAGAGAAGTCACGTCTTTCATACTACTTTTTCCCACCATACATGTGGCTATCTGCATGAGCCGCCTGCCACAAGCCTACTGTTACGTCAGTGTGTATTATGTGTGTACTGCATGTGTATATCTAGTGTGTACTGTATGTGCTGTGTCTGTGTGTGAGTTTTTCAGCCTGCAAGCATGTTCCACTGCGGACGAACACTCGTGTCTTACTGCAATGTGTTTTTATTACTTATATCTTTTATAAAGTAGATAAAAAGCTGACTTGCTAAAACATGTACATGTATGACATGTAGAAGTGATGGAAGTAATATTTTGTTGGTAAATTTGTGACCTCAACAGCAGTTCTGGTCTTCTGCAGTGTGTGAATTTATCATTTAATTATCTGATTATGATGCTCGCTCTACCACCATCAGAGACTAGTCCTGATGAACATGCCAGTGGACGAGGACATGTCCGTCCACTTCACCTCCACCCTCATGGCCCTCATCCGCACGGCTCTGGAGATCAAGCTGGCCGGAGGTCAGGGGAAATATCAAAACGTTACAAACTCACATTCACAGTGATATATAATGATTCAAATGATTTAAAGGAATGTTCTGTCTTTTGTTTCTGTGTCGCCTTTCTGTTCATTTCCCTGTTTACTTCCAGGAGGGGAGGACCGGAATCAGATGGATCTTGACCTTCAGAAGGAGATAAGTGTCATCTGGCCTCATCTCTCTCAGAAGACACTGGACCTGCTAGTTCCCATTCATAAAGGTCATATCAGCATTAAATAAAGATATTGCTGGACTCATAGTAACTTTGAAAGTTATAAGCTTAGTTTGCTTGCACATGTAAAACACAAGTTCTTAGATACATCTTTCGATGCACCTGAACACATCATCAGTGATGTAACCTGGTGTCCTTAGGTGTTTCGGGTCTTTCAACTTCATCATACACCCTCGACCAGGCGACCCCACCACGGCTGATCAGACCGCGGTGTGTGTT
>CAAKHC010019754.1:0-11499 GCA_901007825.1 Macroramphosus scolopax | reverse complement strand
GAATGTACATGTGCACGTATGACTGGTAGAGTCTGTATGTCTGTAGGTGTGTGTATACATCTGTCTGCAGTTAGGAGGGTGGGGGTATGTATGGAGGTGGGTGGTGTACTGTATGCATGAACATGTATGATGGAGGTGGGTGGTGTACTGTATGTATGAACATGGATGATGGAGGTGGGTGGTGTACTGTATGTATGAACATGGATGATGGAGGTGGGTGGTGTACTGTATGCATGAACATGTATGATGGAGGTGGGTGGTGTACTGTATGCATGAACATGGATGATGGAGGTGGGTGGTGTACTGTATGTATGAACATGGATGATGGAGGTGGGTGGTGTACTGTATGTATGAACATGTATGATGGAGGTGGGTGGTGTACTGTATGTATGAACATGTATGATGGAGGTGGGTGGTGTACTGTATGCATGAACATGTATGATGGAGGTGGGTGGTGTACTGTATGCATGAACATGGATGATGGAGGTGGGTGGTGTACTGTATGCATGAACATGTATGATGGAGGTGGGTGGTGTACTGTATGTATGAACATGTATGATGGAGGTGGGTGGTGTACTGTATGCAGGAACATGGATGATGGAGGTGGGTGGTGTACTGTATGCAGGAACATGTATGATGGAGGTGGGTGGTGTACTGTATGTATGAACATGTATGATGGATGTGAAAAAATGTAAATATTTCTAAGTGCAATAATTTATCTGACAGGTGTAAATATAAGTGCAAATAAGTGTGCAGTGTTTTACTTTTTTATATTTATATTTCTTATTTAAACGAAAATGCCATTTGGAGGAAAGATGCAACGACATTTCGTTCATATGTTCACTGTGTGCAGGATGTGAATGACAATAAAGTCTTTGAAACTGAAACTGACACTAGTGGCAGAATACCTCTCTATTTGAACCAAGTTGGGTTACTGTTGTTTCAGTGTTTTTGTATTTATACCAAATTTAGATTAAACACACAAATCAAAAGACTGATAAATTAACAGAAAAGGGAGAAACAGCGGAACACAAACATCAGCAGCTGCACTGCTAGTATTTTACTTTGAAGACTTCAGGAATTTCAACTTGACTAGGAACAGTGTCTAATCCGTTTCCCTGCAGATTTTTGGTGGGGGACCTGATTTTCATGTTAGCTAATGTTAGCCACAGCCTGCCAGCTTTCGCCTAACAGAGATGCTGCAGTCACCTTTAGGATACAGGGAGCGTGTCTGTCTGTCTGTATCTTCTACGGTGGTGTTGGACTGACCTGAACTCTCCACTGACATATTTGTCTCTGTCTTTGAACAGCAGGATGGACGTCTTGTAGATCTTGATGGCTCTGCTATCACTGCCCGCGGTGCTAGCATGGTAAACATTAGCCTGAAAACACACAAAGAAATTCAGCTCTAGACAAAATCGTAACTGAGCAGCAGAATCAATCTGATCTATTGAACAGTGATTGCTCACCTCCTTCCCTGTGCTGATGCACCCGTTGATTTCGGAGATGATTCCTCGACTCAACATCTTGAAGAGTATCATTCGAGTTCGAGGATCTAAAACCTGCAGAAGAAGAAGAATCAGCAGATGTCAGATCAGAGGATTACTGATCCACCTGCCAGTTACTTTCTGAATATAAGCATCTTAATATGAAAGAGCGGCTCACCTGTTCGACTGTGGCTCGATCTGATTTGTCCTTAACTCTGTACCTGGAGAGGAGCAGCCAATCAGAATTAGTGCAGTCATGTGACCTGTGATGTAACAACAGTCAGGCGAGTTCACACGTACGTGGAGGCGTCCTTCTGTTTCTGCATCATCGTCACTTTATTGATCACTGAATCAGCATAATTCAGTTTATCTGGAAACAGAAACGAACTGATACATTGTAATTAATAATCACTCCAATTCGTTTATCTTGATTAAATCAAAGACGAGTGTCACAAATTAATCCGAAGACAATCGTAGTCTTGAGCATCGTCTTCATGGGACGCTGAAGTCTTCACCTGTGTAACTTATAATCGGTTATTTGTGTGTGTGTGTGTGTGTGTGTGTGTGTGTGTGTGTGTGTGTGTGTGTGTGTGTGTGTGTGTGTGTGTGTGTGTGTGTGTGTGTGTGTGTGTGTGTGTGTGTGTGTTACCCAGGTTGATCTTGTGTTCATATCTCTGCAGACTTTTGTCGGACTGTTTGGACGACAAAAGCGTCTTATTGGAAGGATTCTGTCTGTTTGCCTGAAGGAGAAACAAAGTGTCAGCTGAGTGTCCAATAATAATTAATAATCAGATGGCTGATCAATGAGTGTCTGACCTGACTGACAGTTGTCCTGTTGAATCGTTTTGTCAGATCTCCTCCTGCTTCAGGCCATGCCCAATGTTCATCATCTTCATGGTCCACCTCCTCCTCTTCCTCCTCCTCACTGTCCTGCAGAGTGACATCACTCACCCGACTCTGTACAGCCGACACTTCTGATTGGTTGCTGCAGAAGACAGAGAATCCTTCAACAGTTCCAATATGGCCACCGGACAGATGCATCGTATTACGTGAAAAATAAATACTGTTGGTCAGAAAGTGTAGCGGCAGTATCGAGGTCCCATCCACCTTGATGGCTAGCAATCAGTTTACTGCAGAACAACTAATGTTTACGATCTGAAACAGACAATCATGGTTATGTAGTCAGCGTTACATCTCCTCTCCACTTTCTTCTATTCACTTCCCATACAGAAGTCTTTAAACACCTCCACGATTACCGTAATGTCACTCACAGCAGCTGTCAATCATGATGTCACTTATTCTTTTTAAAGTATCAAATAACTAATTAAAACCAAACTATCAGAAACGCCTGAACAAACAGTGTGAGATGACGGACCTGAAATGACAGAAACCATCTTTGAGGAAACGTATCTGAACTTTTAGTATTTAGTCTCAACTACCAACATGCAGGGGGCGGGGCTAATGAGCTATATTGCCACCAGCAACCAGGGTGCGTCCAGATATTCTGGGTAGCATATATGACGTCAATGAGTATTATCATAATAATAATTAATGTGAATGCTGCAGCATTCACATTCTTGTGATTATTATTGTTTACACACTGAGGTTTAAACGAAACAAAAGTAATGACGTATATGTTTCTGACTTGCTGCACCGAAAGTTCTGTTTGATACACAATTCAAACTGTTCCTGTTTTAATGGACCGACATCAGAAGTTCAGTGTCTGATCGGTTCCGTGAGAAAACCGTTTCACGTTACTCATTAGCGATGTGATCGATTATCAGGATGTTTTATTATTGTTCACGCTCGCCAACATGACGTAATCAACACATCAAAACTCACCTGTCTTCCTCTGCGTCATCGAACTGTCCAGGTACCGGACTGACCACGAGCGCCATGACGTCACACCCCGCCACAGTCCGAAACCAGTCACAAACGGACCCAAACTGATTCGAACCGGCCCACACGGTGAGAGGACCTGCTTGATTTCTGCAGCGTGCTTGCTTCACTACCGGGTTGGAACACGTGACTACGGCAAGTGAAGAGGGTCCTTACCTTACGGCTGCCCCCTGTTTCAGTGAGCCCAGTCGGGAGCTTTTATCTTGAAGTCCGCTGACAGGAAGATGGGTGTATGCTGTCTGACGTTAGCTTCCTGTTAACTCGGCGGTACTTTAAGTCGCTTAAAGGTTTCAGTTGAATTTCAGTGAGCGTCGCGGTTCTGTGTGCGGATGTTCGCGGATCTGGAGCGGACTGCCCGGACTCTGCTGGTCTGTGACCGGTCCAGTTTCCTGAATGAAAAGAACCGGCTGTGCGCGCAAGTGGAGCAGCTGCACTTTAACTACAAGGTTAGCATGTTAGCATTAGCTTTATTAGCTCATCTGGCGAGCTAGCTGTCAACCACGTCGCCAGAGAGGCACGCTGTAACCTACAGCTGTCATGGTAACCGTTTGTGATAAACGCTGAAATATTTTTGGGTCAGTACTCGATTGTGATTTTCACAATCAAAGTCTGAACCAGTCCTGGTTTGAGCTCAGCTGTTCGTAATTAATGCAGCACGTGAAACATTAGTTGAATTAAAAAGTTACAAATTAGATTTGTATGTTGTCTAGTCTTCTGTTTGCAGAACTGTCAACCACTTTCACATCATCGATGTCAATTCCTCCTGAAGTCTGATTTAGTCTTTGCTGTTTGTATTACTTGAAATAATTTAACATGATGCATTATTTTAGATCAGTAACTTAATTTCATTAGATCACCATTTCAGATCATAACAACATAGTAAACTACTCCTTATTTAACCTTATGAAGTTAATCAATCCTGAACTGATTTTTACCTGTGCAGGTGTCTGTGCTGCTGCCTGAGTGTGGTTCTGCCCCCTCTCACCTGGACACAGCGTTAAAAAGTTTCCACAATTTCTACCTGATCAGGGAGCTTCCACTGTATGAACTGCTGGACAAACACTTCCTGGAGACTGCCGTGTACCAGGGTACCACCTGAGTCAAAGCACCTGTGCATGTACACTTGACACCTGTACAAACCTGTGCACTGACTGACTGACTGTGTGTGTGTGTGTGTGTGTGTGTGTGTGTAAAAATCAGGGAGTGTGTATGGCTTGTCACACAGAACCAGGATCGATGAAGAGAACTGTGCTGCTCTGATGCCAAATGGTAACGTCCTCGTCTCAGCTTATTACTTTATTGGTTCTGTATCTTACACGTGTCTCCCAACTGCGGTCTATCGTTTTGAGGTCACTTCCTGTCGAACAGACATGTAAGCAAACTTCCTGCTTTGGTAGAAATGTATTAGCATGTTAATGATAGTGGTGTGGCTGTGTCTGCAGGGTGTCTGTCTCTCTCTCTGGATAAAGATGCCTTCGAATTGTTGGGAGTTGAAGGGAAACCGTCCAGATTCCACCACAGAACAGCCAGCAGATACGGTCTGGACTGGCTTCATCTCCATAGCAACAGCAGTGGGGATCATGGGTATTGTAATTTGGGCTGTGACGATAACCACAAACAAAACCTCCCATAAGAACAGAGAATTTGCTGTTTTATCATGCAAAGAAAATTTTTACTGTCACAGCCCTGATTGTAGTATTTGTGTAGAAATACTACAGTACTTTTGTGTAGGGTGTATGTAAGATACAAAAAAAAAGCCTTTATTAATCCCCGGATTTCCGTCCATCTCAGGACCTCCCCCCTGTCCTTTTTATGGTGCACCCCGCAATTAGTTATTTTACCAGGAAATAAAACAAAATCCATATACATTGTATGTTGGGTAAACAAACGTAAATAAATCAAAGGAAACTTAACCATGTATTTCCTACAGGGTTACACATATGTAGAACCACTGTATTACTGTTGTATGTGTATTTGCAGTAGCAGTACCGCAAATACTGACTGTAGTACTGCGTGTACTTGCAGTAGTATCTGTCGACCTGACTGACAGCAGCATGGCTCCTGGTGGGCGGGGCTACCAGCGTCTCCTTACGGGTCTGACATCCCGAGTTCAGCTGCGAATGGACTTCCTGTTATCACATCACCCAGGTGCATTACCAGCATCTAACCCATGATGCTCTGCTGTTGCAATGGGCTACCCATGACCGCTTGCTGTGTGTCCTACAGGGGGTAAAGCCGCTCTACAGCCCCTCCTGGCTCGTTACAATTGGTCGGAGCACACACCTGAGGTAATCAGTCGCATTCTGAGTCACCTGTCCTGTCCCGCCCAACTGACCTCTGACCTGCAGCAATGTGACTCGCACAGCCTCCTGGAGTGGCTGGGAGCATTGGACGCCGACATCAGCTGGTGAGTGTCAGATTACCAGCTGCAACACCTGTGACAGTCTTGTTGACGCTTCTTCTCTGGTGATCCTAGTGAGAACTCATCCAGCAGCTTCCTTTCCTCGCTGGTCTGTCCTGAGCCAAAGACCAGGACCAGTCAGAGTCTGAGTGTCTCTATTCGTGGTCTGCTGCTTCCCCAGGAAGTCTATGGACTCATCCAGGAGCTCAGGTAGCCTAAACTGACCTCACACCTGTGACCTTTCAACACCTATTTCTGGTATCGTGTTTTTCAAACACACTGGTCATAAAGCAAGTCAAAAATGATCCACCTGTGCTGCAGGTGTTACCTGGAGCAGCCTCACCTGGCGTCCTGGGTGGCGTTGACAGTTCATGGCTTCGCAGACAGTCCAGTGTCATGGGGACTCCGTGAACACGGAGCGCTGAGAGGAGGAGAACACTTCTATACTCTGCTGCTCTTCCAAGACCACACCTACCGTCTCCACATGGCTACAGGAGCTCATGACACATGTCCACCTTGACGACAGCTGTCCTCAGTGTCCTTATTTATGACAGCTGAATGTTGAATTGTGTCAAATGCTGACTCATTAAATGTTCATCGTCCTTATCAGGAGTAAGCTGACTAGTTTGTTGCATCAAACAAAATAAAAATTTTCTTTATCGTCAGTTACTCGGACAATAGTTATTTTCTAAGCTGCTCGGACTTCCTGACGTCACTGTCACAGGTTTCTGTTCGCTCCCAAAGCATCACACTGCCTCCGCCAGCTTGCCTTCTTCCCAGAAATGATTGACTAAATGCAGGTGCAGCATCAGAGCTTCCTGTTACTGGTGCCTTCCCGGCCAAGAAGGCAGCCCGTATCGGTAGTTCCCCCTGCTGTTCCCTCCAGGCACCGCCCACCTCCAAATTCCCCATCACTGTACTGATAAGTTGTGTATCAACAAAACAAAGGACGGCGACTACACGGGGTAAACCAGTCGAACCTAAAACCAGTTCCAAAACAAATTCTGTATACACCAGTGGAAAGGACCCCCACACTTACTACTGTAAAATTTGCTCTGCTGAATGTCAGGTCACTAAGTAGTTTTTAATTAATGATATCTGTTCATGTCTTGATTTTTTTGCTTTCAACAGAGACATGGTTGGATCAAGCCAACAATGCTCCGACCCTTATTGAATCAGCCCCTCCAAATTTTAATTTTATGAGTGCTACTCAAACAGATAAAAAGGGAGGTGGAGTAGCCACAATCTTCGAAGCATCTTTCGGTGACTTTGCATCTTTTGAATACTTAAGCGCAATCATGAAGTGTTCTCCAATTCTGTCACTGATCATTTACAGGCCTCCAAAACACTGCTCAAGTTTTTCTTGAAGAATGAAGTTAATTGTTGTCTGCCATTTGTTTAGAATCTGACTGTCTCATTATATCAGGAGATTTCAATTTGCATGTAGCTAATCCAGAAAACAACTATGCTAATGAGCTACTCACATTAATTGACACTTTCGACCTGACACAACATGTACAGGGACCAACACTCATGGCCATACACTTGACCTCGTCATCACAAAAGGCCTCAACATCACTGACTTGTAAAGGATCTGGCATTGTCTGATCATTTCTGTGTTTTCTTTGATGTATCTATGTCCCCACAAATTCAGAACAGATCTATGTCGGTAGTAAAGAGAATCATAAATGATCACACTGGTGTTCTCTTTGAACAAACACTTTCAAGCTTGTTTCAACAAATAAATGAAAAAAAATGAAAACTCATTGCAAAGGTAAAATTGATAAAATCAAACTGAACATACTGTCTCAAACGCAAATCACTCAACACCTCTAACCACTGGCTACAAAGAGAGGAGCACTTAACTTGATGTCTGAATTTAGCTTGATTGAAAACGAAATTCTAGAGAAAACGGTACAAAAACTCAACTCTTCTACTTGTGAATTGGATACTCTACCGACCAGCTTTTTCAAATCTGTCATTCACCTCCTAGTGATAAATCTGCTTGAAATCATAAATACATCATTACAGATGTCAGTCCTGGTACTGCTGGTCCGTAGTGCAGCGTCTGACACTGCTGATCACAACATGTCACTCCATCGACTAGAGCACTGGGTTGGTTCTCAGATCTTATTTACAAGACAGGAGTTTTTTTGTTGCTATTGGCAACTGCACTTCAGCACCAGTATCCTTGACCCGTGGAGTCCCTCAGGGCTCCATTTTGGGTCCAGTGTTATTTAACCTGTATGTGCTCCCACTTGGAGAAATCATAAAGAATAATTTGATCTCCTATCACAGCTATGCTGATGACACCAAACTTTACCTATCTCTGACACCTGATGACAAAGGTCCCCTTGAAACTCTTTGTCATTGTATTGAGCAAATTAACAACTGGATGTCTCAGAACTTTCTCCAACTAAACGAAGACAAAACTGAAGTGATCATTTTTGGTAAAAAGGAGGAAGATGTAGGATCGCCACCTTTCTAGACGCAAAAGGGGTTAAAGCTAAGGATACTGTTAAAAACCTTTGTGGACTCTTAGACAGTGATCTAAATTTCAATAGCCATATGAATGCAATTACTAAATCAGCATTCTATCACCTCAAAAACCTGGCCAAACTTAGGGGTTTTCTGTCAAAAGATGACATGGAAAAAAATAATTCATGGGCTTTACTGGCCTTCCTAAAAAAGACCATTAAACAGCTTCAAATGATTAAAAATGCAGCAGCCAGAGTTCTTACAAAAACAAAAGAACTGACCACATTACCCCAATACTGGAATCCCTGCACTGGCTCCCAGTAAGGTAAAGGATCGATTTTAAAGCCCTGCTGCTGTTTACAAGTATTTAGCTGACATATTTCAGCAATACACTACCGTTGAATAGTTCTGGGTCAGCTGGTCCCGTCAGCATTGAACTCCATCTAACAGCTCCATCCAATAATGATCTTCAATGCTCTATGATCATTCTGAGTCCAGATGTGCTCAACAACTATGGAACATGTTAGTGATCAATGAAAACCATTTCCAATGTCTAATTAAAGTGATTGAGAGAATCCCAAGTGTGTGAACACAATAACAGTTTCCTAAAATATTACCCACAATGCTTTGTTTCCTCTTTCATGGTTCAGCACCACAACTAAGTGTGATTCTAATCCAAAGCTTTGTTTTTTAAATGTTTCCATGTGTAGAATTGTTAAAGAATCCAACCTCTGTAATGATGCTGCATATTGATCACTTGGTATTCATTCTCTAAAATCACCTGGAATCAGACAATCAAAGCCAACAACTCTCAGATCCATCCCAGATGTGTTCAGCACATCTGGACTGATTGTTGTACACTAATAATGACCGTAGAGCATCCAGGTGATTATTTCATGGAGCTGGTTATGATGGAGGTCGATGCTGACCAGACCAGGTGACCCCAAACTTTTGAACTTTAATGTACATACGACTCAGATCACAGCAGAAACATCTGTTAGTAAAACTAACTGTCCGAACTAAACAGGGTGAAGCAGCTCTCTGCCACTACGCGGTTCAACTCTAGAACTCAGCCTTCACTCCCCATGCACATCAATGAGCCTTGGCCACCCATGACCCTGCCACAGGTTCACTGGTTTTCCTTCCTTCGACCACTTTTGGTAGGTACTGACCACTGCAGACCAGGAACAACACCCCACAAGAGCTGCAGTTTTGCAGATGCTCTGACCCGGTCATCTAACCATCACATTCTGGCCCGTGTCAAAGTCGTTCACATCCTTCTGTTGCCCTGTTTCCTGCTTCAAACACGTCAACTTTGAGGACAAACTGTTCACATGCTGCCTAACATATCCCACCAACTGACAGGAGCCATTGTAACAAGACAATCAATGTTCTTCACTTCTCCGGTCAGTGGTCATAATGTTATGGCTGATCGATGTAGGTACAGTATATAAGTAACCTTTTCATTGTTTAGTATTTCCACTGCAATTCAAGAGCAAACAATAAAACGCACCCAGACGATAATTGATTGAGACACAGG
This sequence comes from Macroramphosus scolopax, assembly GCA_901007825.1. Taxonomy (NCBI): domain Eukaryota; kingdom Metazoa; phylum Chordata; class Actinopteri; order Syngnathiformes; family Centriscidae; genus Macroramphosus; species Macroramphosus scolopax. Next base: position 1,694 of record CAAKHC010019754.1, on the reverse strand, counting down.
TGGTGGACGTTCACTCTTCTCTGGTTGGTACCTTAATATCTTTCTGCTTTCAAATCTCAAAATGTTCATTAGTTCCTACTGAAGTTGTTTCAGTCAGATGTTCAGATTTATGCAATGTTCATGTCTGGACACTTGCTGATTTAAAAGAAGAGGACTGGGCCTTAGAGCTCTTAGCTTAGTTCGTTCTACTGTTCTACTTTACAATCTCCATCGAATCAAAAAAGCAGAACTAGTCCATGTGACTTCTAGGCTGGATTATTGCAGTTCTTTACTATCAGGTGTCTCAACACGACTCTGAAGACGCTTCAGCTGATTCAGAAAGCTGCTGCATGAACTGATAACAAGTAGAACAGATAATATTTCTCCTGTGTTAGCATCTCTTCACTGGTTTCCTGTTAATCCAGAATATAATTTAAAGTCCTTCTCCTGACCTTCAAAGCTCTGAATGTTCAGACACCATCATATCTCAAAGAGATCAGAGCACCTCATCATCCCACTGGAGCACGTCGCTCAATTTAGACTTGAGTGTCCTGAATTCCAAAGGGAGGCAGACCTGTGAGTTATCAGGCTCCTCTCCTGTGGAACCATCTACCAGTATCGGTCCAGGAGGAGGACACCCGCTCTACATTTAGGAGCAGACTGAACACCTTCCTTTTGATGGAGCTTATAGTTGGTGCTGACTCAGGATTCATCTGAACATCTTAGTTATGTTGCTCCAGGTCAGGACTGCTTAGCATGAAGAGTGAGAACAGGGGAAACACTGGTCATGTTAGCTTCTTACAGAAACCATGTTCACTAGCTCCTAGCGTCCTTGTTAGCACCCATGCTACCTGTTGATCAGTGGAATTATGGGTAACAGAAAGCAGGTGAGTCGTATCCTGTTGTCAAATACACACACCTACACCTCGCTCGCAAGCAGCAACACACACACGCAAGCAGCCCAATCTGCAGCATTTCCCACCCGTGGAACAGTTTCCTGTTGTCACTATAATGTAGCTGGCAATATTTACCTTTAATTCATCCGTCAGCAGCATCAATAATAAAGAAACAGAAAAGCTGCTGGCATCTCCTGAACACGGCGCACCTCATAACATCCTTATTAGTTCTCTGCTCCAACAGCCTGTCCTGCAGGAGAAGCCACAGCAACACCTCACAACCAGTCACGCCACTCCCGGGGTCACGCGACTGGTCAAGGTAAAAAAAACATGAACCAATGGAAGCTGTTTCTCATTTCTGCTCCACCTCTTTATTTGTCTATGTAAAAACGTATCAGAGGGACCTCAGAGGTCAATTAGCTTCTAAAAGAAACGCTCCCAAACTTCTATAAATTCTCATGGGTTAGGGTTAGACTGTTAGCCTAGCTTAGCAGAAAGACCGGACGCAGAGGGATTCAGTGTGACCTGTTGCCAAACACTGAAGCAGATTATCATCTGTGCCTACAATCTGTAACATGAAAAAAACATCTGGAAACAGATTTCTTGAAGAGGAAGCTAGGTTTCATTGACAAGCAGCTAAAAAGGTAAGTAAGACAACTGCCAAGTCACTGGAACTAAAAGTTAACTCCACAGCTCCTCTGAGCCCCCGTAGACGACTGGAGGACACACACACACACACACACACACACACACACACACACACACACACACACACACACACACACACGAGCGCGCACCTTAAGCACAAGGTCATCCTCA
>CAAKHC010019753.1:126595-137382 GCA_901007825.1 Macroramphosus scolopax | reverse complement strand
CCCCCTGCTGCTTTCAGCTTTATTATAATTGGATGGTTTCCCTCTGTTTCTTAGAACAGAGCATCAAAACTGCATCCTTCTTAAATAGTGTCCACCCACCATTGGCTGTCAGTCAATGATTTGAAGGATTGATTCTGTAATCTGGTGACTTCTGTCTGCGGAAAATTACAGATGCAGACATTTTAATTTGGTTTTATTTTTCACCTGGTTTCCTTTAACACGTGTGATGATAGATGAGTCCGCATGCTGATGAGCAGCTCGTCACCTCGCCTGGCGGCCTCTGTCGTCAGCGTCTGAATATCTCTGAGTGGGTTGCTATGAATGTGTTGGTACGACTAGAGAAGCGCTGTTTCAATGCAGTACATTTTCCCATTTAAATAATGTGTGTAGCTACAGTGATACCTTATAACTTGCTACAACTGTGCTCTTGACCAAAGCAGTGTCGTGTCAGGGACACACACTGTTGCACTCCCACTCCTGTGTGTGCTTAATGCCACAAAAGCCCTCATAGACTGGGCTTTGCAATTTACAGGCACGGTGTAACATCACAGCTTATAAAATCATGTTTTGTCTTCTTCTTCATCTTGGCAACTGTCACACATGAAATGCTTTGCAGATTGTTTAGAATATTGCTGTGTAAAGTTGAATCCATTATAACGGATTTCCTGTCATGAGTAGCGTAACATTCTATGGAGATGTTACAACACTAATCTTTACTTTCCTCCCCTCTTATTGTGTGCAGGGCAGTGGTGCACATTCAGGTGAACGATGTGAATGAGTTTGCGCCCGTGTTTCGGGAGGCCCAGTACCACGCCGCAGTGACAGAGGGGAAGATCTACGACAGCATCCTCCAGGTGGAGGCCACCGACCAGGACTGTTCGCCACAGTACAGCCAGATCTGTAACTACCAGATCACCACCACCAACACGCCCTTCGCTATAGACCGTAACGGTGAGTAGCTTTATACCCACTTTCAATACATCTGTTATTTCATGTCATTCTCCAAACTTTTTCTTCTTGCTTTCCATGTTAATTACAAAAAATACAAAAACCCTTCTTCTGCACTTCACAGCCACCGGAGAAACACACTCACTGACACTCCACATGCATACGCCTGCAAACACTCTGCTTGGAGAACGTATTACTCAGGAGGGTGAAATGTGTTCTCAGTTCTTTCCAAGGACAAAGTCTCGTTTCGACCAGAGAGCCATACATAAATCTACACAAATCAGTTCACACAAGTCGGTACAAACACAAGCAGGAAACTCATTGCAAACATCCTCTCCGTTTGATACAATTATACCTGAGGTGTCTCTTGTAATTTTAATTTTGGAAATTGCTATATTACCTAAACAGACAAATGAATGCCGAATGTTTATGTGAGAGAAAGATACGTACGAGTGTGTGCTTAGAGATCTTCATGTCCTCTACCTGTTTACATCCCGTAGGGTCAAATGATTCTTGAGTCCAACGTTGAACCACCATTTCACAAGCCATTAAAATACAACCAGCAGACGACTGCCTTTTCTAAAAAACAACACAGACTTCCTTGTTTGTTTTTCGCTCTAACTCTATAGAAGATTGGGGCCGTAAGTTTCAGGTTGTTGTTGCTGCTGCCTGCCAAGTGTTGTTGACTACTCAGCAACCCTCGGCCCAGAATGCACAGTGAATGATGCAGGCGGAGAGGCTGCAGTCAGAGAGCTCTCTCATTACTTTCTCTCCTTGTGCAGGGGTCTCACTCACTCATTGACCCCTCGGCAACAAGGTAGGTTGTTGCCCGAAGCTACATATCTGAATACGCCCTGAAACAAATGTAACATATAGGGCCAACGTCTCCAGGCGGCTTGCATAACATTTGCCTACATGCAGCCTGGATGACCATAATAAGAGTCTTCATCCTGTGAGGCTGAATTTTGGCACAACAATGCATTGAACAAAGTGCTAACATCTGCATGCTTACACGCTCACGTCGACAATAGTATCACGCATGTTTCACACCAGTAATCGTCTCTACTTGAAGACGTCTTGGTCCAACACTTTGTGGTCTTTTGTTCTCTGCACAGAATGGCTGCGCAGCAGTAGGTGAGAAACGCTCATTGGATAGTAATTACAACGGACTGATGGAGGTAATGCAGAAGAAGGACGCAAGCATTATTTGCTGGTCTGTGTCTGTTTGATAGAGAACCAAGTGGAGAGAGTGAGATGGAGGGTAAAGTAGCCATTTGCTAGATGGCCACCCTTGCCAGCAGTCACAGCACGCACAGCCTGCTGACACGGATAACTTGATGTAGTAATTGAAGGAGGTGAAATAGGATCCTTACGGAAACATACGAGTGTGTGCGCATGTGTGTGTGTGTGTGTGTCAGTTAGAAACAGAGAGACGATGCACAAACAGATGAGGCAGCAAACAGGGAAATGGGATGAGGCTGCAAAACAGTGAGACAATGATGTGCACTGAGAAGGAATGAATGGGAAGGTTGGACGGGGGAGGGAGGAGTTTAAACAAGCCGAGAAGACAGAGAGAATAGGTGGGTGATAAGGAGGACAGGTAGGCGAACAATGCTGTACTCATGTGAATTACATCTAACCCTCCCACTCCCGCACTCGCATTCAAATATATCACATTATTAACATTCAGCTCGGCGTTCATCTCTCTGCCCACCGTTCAAAAACCTCCAGACACATTCTAATACGAGTCGCAATAACTAATCCCAGCTATGTTTCCGCCCGCAGCCCATGTGTGTCTCTTCTTAATGCCTCTTACACTCTGCAAGTGTTGTCAGTAAGGGGACCCCCTCCCTGCCGAGGCCGGGCTGTGTGCATAACCTCTGTCATCCATTCCTGGTTGAAGACTCATCAAATATTAACAGACGCATTAAGACTACAAGAACTCCCTTCATGCACTCTGCTCGGCACGAGAAAAGACGCCGTTTTTTTTCGTAAATGGGTCACATTTACCAACGACGCAGGCAACTCTCTGTCGCTGGATGTGGTCTGCATGCAGATCGCGGCGGCCTACGTGTGTCTGTTACGGTGCCGTGTGCAGTAATTTAACACCAGAAAAGCCCCTGCAACATTCGTTCAGAAAGATTAGCATGAAATAACGAGATCAAGTGAAGCTGGCGGAGTTATATTTCTAGTATGTGTCATCAGATGTGATGGAAATTTAAAGCATCGGTGTTCAGAGATAGTGACTCATGAAGGAACTCCTGCAACTTAAAGAGTCGATCCTCTACCTCAACTCCAAGTGGAAGTTTGATCACCTTCAGTACCAATTAGGAAGTGAGACGGCAGGTATCAAGGTCTTCCAATCAATAAGCAATAGGGTGTAATGGAAACGTGGCCTTACTTTTGAGAAACAATTAGCAGTTAATCAAACATCTGCTTGTGTTAGAGGGAGACTACCTGTCATCTCCTCCAGGATCTCATTTGTTACGGTGATTATATTAAGGTATCACAGTTAATTTGACAACAATATATGATGAGGCATCCAAAGTCAGAATTAAAAACCCTTCAAACACACGCACGCACACACACACACACACACACACACACACACACACACGCACACACACACACAGTCTGCATAGGCACAACAGCGATTCACAGGCAGCGTGATATCAAATAAATAAAAAAATGACAGACAAATAAAAAGCAACACACTGCTGCGTTCGCCTCCTCGCTTCCCCGAGGCAGTTTAACGTTTTCATTTGAATTAAGTTTCACAGCTCTTATAGTTTATTCTTACGCCGGTAAACAAAAGAACACTGCTTATTGTCGTCATCATTCTAAAGCGCCGCCGTTACACATTTCAAATCTGTCACGGTGAGAACAGCCAGAACGGCTCGTCGTATATACGAGGACGGTAAAATAAAGCTCATTCATCCAGACAAAACTCACATAGACAGTTTATGACTCCATAAAGTCCGAATGTGTTACTGGGACACCGACTGTTTCAACTCTAACAGATTTGGGTTGCGCTTCTCAAAAACACTGTACTATAAATATTTTATAAAAACACATTCAACCATCTCTTCTTAATAGATACAGATTGTACAACTTCCCTTTACTATCGCTTAAATGTTGTGTGTCATCAGTCCTGCTGCTTTTTATTTGTATAAGTTTGTGTTCATTGTTTTATTACTGTTTTCTGTTTTCTGCTGCATTAAATTGTTGTCTCGGCCTTTATGAAAAAGTTTTGATATAATGGCCTTATTCTATACTGTATGTAACCTACTGCAGACACAGTGTGACATCAATTTACACAATAAAACTTTATCTAGAGGTCCACAAGTCTGCAACGTGCTGACCTGGCAACTGTGAAATGAATATTAACACCGAGGCGTATGAGGAACATATTAAATGACTGTATATCAGAGATTCGATGGGTTGTATCTGGCTCCAGGGGTGCAGTCAACGACTGTTCTATTGACCCAAAACTCACAGAGCCCTTTAAAACATGTTGTAAATCGCTGACAGGGTTCCAGTCAGACCAACTGCGGTCATAACAGTGTATTTAATGAATGCATGGACATTCTGGGTGGAATTTTAGGTTGATCTTGAGCCCCTTTTCTTCCCGCCAGGTAACATTCGGAACACGGAGAAGCTGAGCTTCGACCGACACCAGCAGTACGAGATCCAGGTGACAGCCTGGGACTGCGGCCAAAAGAGAGCCTTGCACAGCGTCGCTGTCAGCATCGACGTCAAGCCTGTCTGCAAGCCCGGCTGGCAAGGTGAGCATTCATTTGTGTGCTTGTGAGTTTGTGTGTGTGTGTGTGTGTTTATACATCCACAAACGCAGATGCATTTATTTGTGAAAAGTGATTACTTGAGTTTGTATGCACGCCTCGCTGTAGAGAGTGTGCTCGGTGATGGACCAAAGAAGAAGAGCGGCCTGTTCTTTTCATCCTCAGAGACACAGATGTGATTATTTGCGTTACGTTAATGTTTGTGTGTGTGTGTGTTTGTGTGTGTGTGTCCCTGCCTACCCTTGAGTCTGTGGTGCTTGCTGAAGTTTGCAATGCTTAAATTTTTCTCCATTTCTGCCTGTTTTACTGTCTGGCTCTCTCCTGTCTCCTCTCTCTCTCTCTCTACCTACCCTTCTATGTTTCTCCCTGTTTTGTCTTTTGTTTTTCTCTCTTCCTTTCCTGACATCCTCTCTAGCTTTCTCTCTCTCTCTGTCCTTCCTTACCTGAGGTATTGGAACAGCACTTTAGTAAGCATGGTGACACAGCCGACAAGGCTCTTAGCGCACAAGAAAGCCACAACAACAAAAGCGGCGCTCAAGATAACTGCAAACTACACTTGTCCAACAGGACAGATGAGGTGCTGAAAGATGAATGCATGTGCAATCTGTGTTGTCGTATCAGGGGGATTCACGTTCAGGATTTATTGGCGACCGGCCATCCATCGTCCCACAGGACCTAATATTAGTAGGCTGGTGATAGACCGCGGTGAACGAGGGCCCTGGCAGCAGCAGAACCTTGAAGAAGCAGTCAGCTCGTTTGGCTCAGATAAAAACTTTGCAATCTGCGTTTTCCCAAAACAAGTGGCAACACATGAGTGTGGTTTTTAGATACGAGTACATGTCTCTGATCTGAGTGAGACATTTTCTTAGGGGAGGAAAAAGGACAGAAAAAGCCAAATCAATTCATTTGGTATCAAGAACATAAATGATTTAAGGACCATCTTGAAAGTCTCAACATCGGTACGCTCTAGTCTAAATAATTTCTTAAGACGGGTCCTTCTTGCAGTGCAGAAATAGCTCCAACAGACGAGGCACTGATTTTAAGATTCAGAAGAAATAAGGTCACAAAATCAAACAAAGAAGAACAAGAAAGTGGGAGAGGAAAGGGTTTCCCTTTTATTCTCATTTTCAAAATGAATACATCCATGTTGTTCCAACTCACAGTGGCAGCACTTGGCAGCATGCTGTGTAATGTTTCTTTTTTGTACTTAATGCCTGAGGGCAAAGTTACAAACAAGGATTACGGCGAGTGAAATCACAGATGCCATGAAAATGCACGGAAATAAAAGTATGCACGTAAGTAGGTTGCACATAAAAGAGATGTGGATCTAAAACAGGCACATAAACATACACACCTCAGAACTTTGTCAGATGCAGATGAGAGTACTATCACTGTTGACGCATATACAAGATCAATGTCGGCACAGTACGCACATGCACCGACACACAATCCTAAACAAACAGACACACGAGCGGAGCAGCCGGGGCTCACGGGGGTGAACAGAATGACATTAAGCACCTCTCCAGGCTCTCAGCAATAATCCCGTCTTTGAAGCCTGTTTGCAATATCTTTTTTTGTTTGTGCATATTGCAAATTGGGATTTTCAGCACCCTGTTATGGCAAAGATATACACACAAATACATACATAGGAAGATACACTCTCCCCTGATGAAAGGGCAGTCATCCCTTTGAGCGTTGCTCGGCGGAGGGGATGAAGGCAAGGATGGAGAGGGAGAAGTAAATGCCACGGCAACAGATCAGCGGATATTTAATAGAGCCGGGGGTTGTTGTAATAAAGGAAGGCCACACACACACACACGCGCGCACACACACACACACACACACAATGTGATTTAATTCGATGAAAACAAGTATTCTGTCTGCTCAAATTAGCTATGGTCTTTTGCTCTGGACATATGCGCTTACATGTTTCTCTTGAGCACATACCCTCACTTTCCTTGTTCGAGCTCCTTCACCGACCACACACACACACATACACACATGCATGCATACACACACACACGGGTCTGTAGCATCCGTCACCATTAGGTTAAATGTAACGTACAGACACATGTTAGGTTAGGTGGGAAATTATTTTTCTCGTGGGGTCTGATGAGAAACTCGGACTGTATTTGAGGGGCGGACCAATAGGCTGAACTCAGATCTGCTCAATATTCATTTTATCTCTTTATGGAAACCAGTCAATTGTCTGGTTTTGATTAGCTGCTGCTGGTAAGAGTTGATGTCACAATTAGTCTGTGAAACTGCGGCGCTGTCACAGTACAAACATTAACATAATATCAAAGAGATGAAATGCTTTTCACCTGTCAGCAGCATTGACAGAGAGTGTTTGTTCACATAATGTAGGTGATCCAAAGAGAACCAACATCTTCTGATCCTCCGTGTCAGTCTTTCGAGTTTAAGGCGAGCTGACATTTCCGTGGGCTAACAGCCGACTCACATCTGTAGTAAACGACTGTTAGCCGAGACATTGAAGTAACGGCGCACACGCTCGCAGGCACACCCACACAGGAACGTACTTAAACTTCAAAATAAATAGAGTTGGTTCATTGCACGCATGATGTGTACTTCTTTACATTTGTTCTTGATTCAGCTTTGACCTCACGCTGGCTGGTCAGGAACAGCCAAAGGACCGGATGTGGTCCGCGGGCCGTACACAGCCCAGTTCTGATTAACAACAACTGTCATATTGATTCCTTTTATAGATCAGGGTGGGGGAGGCAAATCTTGTGCAAGAGAATTGCTTTCCTCTTTCCTCGTTGGGTGCAGCCCCTTGCATGCCTCAAGCACCTGATTATGCCTTCGCTTGTAGAACTGCCCACCCTGCTGCCACATCCTCGCTCCATCACTAGACCATCGGATGCTTTCTGATCTGATGCAAATTTATCAGTTTGATTATGTTTCTTCTGGTCCCATCTTGAATTTACAATGATTGTTACAATAAAGCCGTTTTCAGTACGAACCACGGCCACCTTCCAAATACAGATTCAGATAGTTTGGTTGATAAACGGATGAAGACAATAGCGTCGCTGCAGGTTATATGAGCCACCTTTGACTACAGGAAGGATGTACGTTTCCATCAGCGTCACATTGCGATGACTGTTATTATATAGTATGTGACAACATGGAAACTGTGTCCCGGCGTAGAGACGTTCTCAGAAAGAGCCTACGGGGAGGAAAACAAGAAACTATTCTCGCAAACTCCAAAGCCATTTAAAACTTTCCAAAACCATTATAGTCCATCTCTTATCTTGTTTCTTTATCTTCCTTCTCAGCGTCCACACAGAAAACAGATTCACATGAACACACACACAAGAAAAACTAATAATGGAAAGAGTGGCCAGAAGGGCAGATAAGTGAGACAGTAAGCCGGCTGCTATAAAGCCAACAATTTCATTCAATACGATAGTTATCAGTGTTATTTGCTGTAATGCAGTTTGTTTCTAACACCATGATGGATACGGTGACAGGAAGCCTTATATGGTCACACCTACGGCCTCCAGGAAGGAGACTAGCATTCTGATAAAACATGGAATCAAGATATATAAGATATAAATAACTATGCAAAACCGTGTAACATCATGCTTTGTTATTGTTGTGAAGCCTTTACTTTAGTTTATGTTTAAGTCTCAATCAGTGAACCGTCAGTCTCTTTAGCTGCTGAATCTCTGTCCAACAGTCAGTCGCTACCAGTGGAACCGGGCAGGTACTGTGCACTGGATTTACAGGGCTTTTTCTTTGAAAAACAGTTGCCGGCAGCATCTGGAAACGCCACTACGAGAGCTGTGAGCCCACTAACAAACACAGCATGGTACATCTTATGTTCACAGACCATGTCAGCGTCTACGCGAACACCTGCTGCAATATCGAGGAGGAAAGTTACAGGGTGTGCTCTGCTCAGAGAGGTTCGGAGGAGGTTGAATATACTACACACCCTGTCCTTTGAGCCCCTCACATACATCAGAACACTGTGTGTATTTCTTGAATAACTTTTTATCTATTTGTTTTTGTGTTGATGCACATTGTCTACAAGTGGAAGTGACTCCGCACACGGTGATTTATGTGTTTTTGGAGATTCATATCGCCAAAATAGGAACAAATGTCTTTGCCCAGCTTCATTTGAATCTACCACCTGTCTGTGCCTCTTTTCCCATCTGTGCACAGCGCGCTCTGTGCCGGTCCCCAAAACAACACAAGGAGGATTCAAATGAGAGTCTTATAGTGCAAATGGTGATGCTTTATACTAATTCTATGAGTCTAAATCCTCAAGGTACAGAACAGAAAACATCAGTCCAAACAGGACCGTAACAGGACCGTAACAGGACCGTAACAGGACCGTAACAGGACCGTAACAGGACCGTAACAGGACCGTAACAGGACCGTAACAGGTTGCAGTGACTCTAAAAGCATCAGGAGTAAACGACTCACTCGTCAAAACATACTGTTGATAGCATAGCATTACTAGTGGTTAAAATCACTACTACACTTCAATATAACTCACGTAAAATAGCTAAAGTGTGTCAGCAGTTCATCTCTCAAGTACACTTGCATATGTGTGTTGTATGAGTGTGTGAGCTTGGCTGCATTTGTCCTGATATTTCATAAGAGCAGGATGAGAATGAATTAAAGAGTGTACAAAGAAAAATAAATGGCTCAGGACTTCCTTTTCCTATTTCCTCTAACCTTCTACTTCCTTTTTGCTTCTCTTCTAATCTCAAATTGAGGCTGGTTGGCCGCCGCTTTGACACTTTTCGTACCAACTCTGATATCAGCTTGTGTTCTCTTATTACTTTTGTTGTTTCCTTTTCGCCTCTCTCCGATGCAGCCGATGCACATCTATTTCAAACTCTGTTGTCTTTCTTTCTTCTTTCCTTTGTAGATTTGAGTCATTGTTGCTTTCCACATTTTTCCGAACAGTTTGAAGTAGGAATCCACTCGCCACCTGTGAGACTCTGTGAGTCACCAGATTCAAACTCTTACTCCACTTTTCACTTTAATTACAATCGACTCCAGAACGCACGCACGCAGATTCACATGAACCCTTCCTACCCTCTTCCTCCTCAGGCAGAATAGATGGATAGATGGTTGCAGGGATAGAACGGTAGAAAGGTGTCTGACACTTTGGGTTCACCTCATTGTGTCAGAGTAAAGCAATGGCTGGATAAAAAGGAGTGTAGTGTGTGAAGAATAGCTGTACAGATGAGAGGAAAGGGTCAGGCACCTGTTTAACAGGAGGATGCAAACATGCACATGAAGAGGGACAGAACGTAGGAAACAAACGTACGACACAACAACAAACCCACCTAATCAATACCCCTTCCACACTGGACACAAAACCCCACAAACAACCTCTTATCTGGTTGCCTCTTAAGTGGTCGACTGGACAAATGACTCTGTATAAATCAAAGGTATCACCACATGGGATCAGCAGTGATGTAGACACGCCCCTTTCTACCACGATGCCTGCTCACAATCACTGTGAACACACCTGCTGTGTACGGTACGATAAACCAGAAACCAATTGCACCATATTTGTATACAGGCTGCAGAGCTAGATAATACTAACAATGCATGCTAGTTAGCAGCCATGCTGAGTGGTTTAAAACACAGACCCTAATCCCAATCCAACCCTACTAGCTCATACGTTGGCTCCAACACTGACAGGAGAACCAACTCCTGGATAAAGAGACACAACGTCATTCGTTCCTGGAATGAGGGAAGGAGTCCAGTTAGTATTTAAAGCGTGTTTACCGATGATTTAAACACTTCAAAAAGATCTAAAAAAAAAATGATATAAGAGTTGCAATGCTCCCTCAGCCCTTGTCTCTCTCTACCTGGCGAGATTGGATTTTCCTTTCTAGTGCCACTTCAGTGTCAAGGCAACATTGAACGATAATGATTACAAAGGCAAAGAGAAAAGGAGTAAGAGGAGGATAAAACAGTGGGGAGTGACCGAGTAGCAGAACAGCAAGGCAGATGAGTTGAGATACATTTTTCCCTCAAAGGAAAAGGTGTTAA
>CAAKHC010019753.1:112098-126575 GCA_901007825.1 Macroramphosus scolopax | reverse complement strand
CTCAGGATCTTCTTTACACGATGCTAAATGGAGGAGAAAGACCAGTGCTGCAATCACTCAGGCAGTAGTGATGTCAGTTTACTAGTTGATCTATAACTACAAGCCCGTGGCTACAAGCTTCGGAGAGCAAGCAAAGAGCAAAGTGCTGGAAAACCTGTCCATGGAGAGAGGGGACCCTGGGGCAGAGGGATTACTGAGTGTGTCCCAATAGCCTTGGATTCCCCCTGGATCCCCACGATGAGATAGAGGACATGTCTCGGCCAGTCAGCTAAGTCTGCTGTCATCACCAGCAGGATGAAAAAAAACGGTGGAGTTGGAATCCCAAAGCTTTCCCAATGAAATTGCTCAGTTCCAATGTCTCCACTGTTAACACCCGGGATTAAATAGTCATTCTTACTCAATCGTCAGGGGGGGCAGGAGAATCTGAGTTACATGAGACCAATTTGATTCATTTAAGAGGTTTCCTGCAGCAGAGTGAGAGAGTATAATTTCATTAAGAATGATCCCGTTAGAGGCTTTATGACACTATTGTAAAAGGAATATGTCTCCTAAGTTGCTGCACACCGACAATTTCTCGCTCTGTGGGCAAAGTTAAGCTCTGACATTTGAGATGTAGTAATGACAAGTTATATTTATCCTATTTGGGACGTTTCCTAACTGGGAAAAGAAAATTGTCACCCGTCTCTGCATCTCCCTCTCAACCCGATGTCTTCCAGCTCATTGCCTCTGATTCAGTCGCGCTGCATCCGTCCATCTACACCAGCACACCAACAAGGTCCGCTGGTGAACATGATGCATGAAATATAAGTGACCCAAAAACACCCTATGTTCTCAGACATATGTTGATGTGTAAACAGCAACTTTATCTGAGACGTGAAGTCATTTAGGATCGTTCCTCTCGGTCGGACACGTTAATAACCCGGATCAATCTCACACAACGGCCGGTGTTGTTTTCTTCTTTCAAAAACCTTTTAGTTGTCGTTTTTATTGTCATTTGACTGAATTTGTTCACAGGGCAGCTCTTGTCTGATCCGATGTGGGTGGCTCAATTACTGCCAAAAATAAAGAACACTTGTCAGCGAGCATGTGGAAGTTTTGTGAGCAGGAGAACAATGATTGCAGTTGTGCACGCCAGGATTACATTGACGCGGCCCTCTGCACATACATACCAGTGTAAGTTGGACCCGCCCATGATCCCTGCCTGTCTTTTCTAACCGCCACTTATTGCGTTAACCAGGAAAGATGCATGTCCACCACACTCCTACATTAACTGTATATCGTCATTGCTTCTGTTGTCTCATGTTAACACATCACCTGCCACCGCCCTGTACATGCCGTGTTGAAAGTCACGCTGGTTTCAGGCATCTCTGTGAGCTCATGTTGATTAGGCCGCGGTTTGCTAACACACTACCAGATCAGCTTCATCTGAAGATAATAGGTCCATGTTGTGTTTAAACTTGTTAAGGAGGCTTAATGGATCCTAAAAGACCGTCTCCATTTCCTTAATGAAAACAGCATCCAGACAGCAGTAGAGTTCAATGATTCCCACACGTTGGAGCCTCTTGAACAACACCGTATTAAATGTACGGATTTTTACACATGAAAATGTAATTTCCTCCAATAAAGGAAGGAGTGTTTTATTCCACTCTTTTCCTTTTTCTCAGCTCTCTGTGTTCGTTTTCTTCTTGTGGAAGCCGAGCGCTCCAACAAAACAGTTGAGTACACTCAAATTTGTATGGTGCACAAAGCATGAAAGCATTCAAATGAATGCTTTTAGGACGTCGATGAGGGAAAAACAGAGGCAGCGTTCCGTCGAGGCAGAAGCGGAGGAATCAGACACACGGCGCTTAAGTGGAGGGCGATGGAGGTGGACAGAGGTGGTGATGGTAGGAAAGAAAATATAAATAAAGGAGCAGAGTGCTGTTTGAAATGGAAATTTCATCGCTCCCTGAGGGTCTGCACGAGTAATGACGAGCAAACCCCCACAGACTGACGGGACACGCGGACTCGCACACACACATCGTGGGAAAAGTTGGCGTGAATTGTCAAACGTCATCTTTTCGATCACAATGTTTTGTTCATCAGAAAAGTACGAGAACTGACAAGCTGCTCCTCAATGCATCCTCATGGAGTAGTGATGATGGGGAACCTTGTGGGACTACTCCTGGCAGAGAGGAGAAACAGCACATCTGAGACTGGGGCAGTGATGGAGGATACTGCATGCATACTGCAGGAACCACGGGGGGGAGCTGCAGCTCAGTGAGCACACCAGGAAACATATGTGTGTTACTGAAGCTCACACAAAGAGGAGAAAAACTAAACATGGGCAAGTAGGGATCATGACCTGTGTATATTTACCCCTTTATTATGAAATAAGAGGACCGGTAAATGAACCTGCGCTGGACCAGAGTCTTATTAGTTCTGACCTTGTTTGCATCTCTGCACTCGGCACTACACGGTCGTTTTCACGTGCACCTTGCTTCCTCTGCCTCTCGTCTTCCTCTCACATTCACAACAAAAAGGAACTCCTGGACCTACAGTGTCTGTTCTGTTCAGTGTACTGCAGGCGAGCACACAACTGTGAGACCAAGTGTCCGATTCAACTCACACTGCTTTCAAGACAGTCAGGCTGTAGTACAAGTTTACAGCGTCATTGTGTGTGTGCTGTCTGTACGTAGGCATCTGAATCTGTGTTTGCACTTTCTTTTCTTTCTGGATGAACGTGTGTGTGCAAGTCAGCATGTTCGGGGGCTCATGTTGCACCTGTGAGTGATCGCGTCAGCAACTCTAGTGTCCTGCACAGATCTTATATAGAAACAATTTATTCAGCGGGGACACACATGCAGCTCAGCGATGGCCATGAAATATTACAGGACCCAGTGATGGCGGGCTTCACAACGGACGGCAGAGTGTGCATGTGCACATGCAGGTTTCCCAAAGTGACAATGAAAGGATGTCTGTCAGTCAACTTAATGAGGTGAAGGAATAATCTAAAATCCTCTTTGTAGCTGAAGAGGGAAGTTTACCTCCTCTGAGTCCCAGGGGGGTTGAATCAAGGGCAGCAGGACTCGGTTGTAGATACTTGAAACAAGTTTCACTTCTCATCCAAGAGGCTTCTTCAGTTCTGAGTGGCTTACTACCCGGGGAGTCCTGGGTATTAAGGGGTCGTTATTAAGGTCATTGATAATACTTGGTTTGTGTGTTCCATCCCGTTCCACTCAGATATTTACTGATCCACGGTTTGACGTTATGTGCTCGTTCCAAAGCCTTTCATGGACCACAATGACTATAAAAGAATGGATGTAGCCTCAGTGACACCACCCGTTGGTTTGTTGACTACTGTTTTGAAGCCCAGGTTTGGTGTTGAAGTGTCCTTCAGATACTGAACTCATCGCTGAGACTACTCAGCTCCCAGGAGGTGGAATTAAAAGATGCTTGTGCATAATATTCTACTGAAACATGTGTAAATAAAACATATTAGATGCAAATATATTCTAAAACATTTAGAATATACTGATCACACACAACATTAAAACTATGTGTCTTAAATTACAAAGATCAGCTTTAACACAAAACCACTGACAGGAGAAGCGAATAACAGTGATTAAGTGGTAATAATAATAATGGCTTTCATTGACAGGTGTCAGAACACAAGCTCAGCAGTGCAGTGCATTGCAGCTGGCTGCATATGGAACTACGCAGCTGCAGGCTGGTCATAGTGCTCATGCTGATCCCCGTTCAAGACCAAAGCCTCGTTTTCTTTCACATAATTTGGACTGCAGGATTTACCTTGAAACGAAAGGCCAGCAGGATGTAGAGTGGGATGCTCTGCTACTGGCTAACGTATGTTCCTGAAGACCAAACATTCCCTGATGGAAGTGGCCTCTTTAAGCAGAAAAATGCAGTCAGCCACACTGCAAATATCTGTTGAGGAATCGGTTGAAGGTTGTGAGTTCAAGGTGATGACTTCACCAAAGTGAGACCTGCTGGAAACACCAGTCTCAGAACTAACAGGAGCGTACGGATCCGCTGCTGATGTCTTTGTGCCAGATAACAAGGTAAACTGTCAGGAACATATCCATTTAACCTGCTGCTCAGAAGACATGAGGAACATCTCCCTGACAAAGTATCAAGATATCTACGACAAAAGAACTAAAAGTTATTTCAGGGACTGACAGGCCTGTGTAGAAAGGTATCACATTAATTACAACCACCTGTGGTGACTCAGTGGGAATGCCAACAGGAAGAAGGTAGAAACAGGTTTGTGTTCTTTCCAAAGAAATCCAAACATTATGGAAATGTGCAATTATCACAATGTGTGCAGAGCAAAATATCTTTGTTTTTGTCTCTGAGAACAATTTCCTTTCCGCCCATGTGTCTGGGCAATCTTTTATTTAGTTCCGTGCTGCAGTGTTTCCAATTATTAAAGACAACTGACGAATATAAATCACTGATATCAGGACGTTTTCATGTGCCTTATCTGAATGCTAAACTGTGTTGAGTGTTTCTTTGTTCACTTTCATTACTTTTTTCTTAACAGCCCGTGTTTCTGCTTCAGTGCAACTTCATCGTTTCAACACCATTTACCTCGTGTCTCAGAAAGAGTTGTGTTCTTCGGTGCGAGAGAACATCTGCACTTGTGCTCTGTGTTTTCATGATATGCTGCGCCCACGTAGCTCATTACTCACTTGCCTTCCTACCAGCGAGCCCGTTGCACATTAGATTTGATGGCTTGTGCACTCCAGACCCCAAGTTTGAAAGTTTCATTACTTCTGTTTCAGGAGGGTCAAACTAGTGCTGAACTGGGTCCAATACGCAGTATTCTATATTAAGTATGTGTGTAACGGACATCAGTGTGGAATGCAGGGGTGTATATCCCTGTCTTGAGTCCATGAGGATCTGATGAGTTTTTGATGAAGAGATTGGGATATATATTCAAAGTGGACAACTGAAATCTTGACCCGATGACCTTCTTATCGTGGACCAACAACTGCCCTCTGCAGAACCACTCAAAAACCAGAAGGACGAGGCGCAAGAAAACTGTCAGTAAATTATATCACAGGCCTTTGCTGTCTTCATCATCGTGTTCAAATCTCTGCTGGCTAATATGAATATGTAAATGAGGAGCTTTGTGCTCTGGCAGCAGGTAGCTTACAGTATGTTTTTACCACCTTGCAGGCCATGTTCGGGGGGTTTTGTGCAGCGTGTCTGAACTTATCAGGATTAGTGAGCTGACTGGTCACTTCCCTCTGCAGACTGATATACTGCAGGTACACACTCCACACGAACTATTAAGAGCTGATGAGTCAAATCGGAGTCAGCACCTTTCACTATCCCTCATGTTCTTCCAGTGCTCTTTAACCCATAAACTTAATCACCCATTTTCAAACTCAACCCAACCCTTCCTCACAAATCTATATGCACACAGAGTCCGAAACCCATTACGCCTCATTTATCCTTCCATGTTACCTCCCTCCTTCCCATGCATCTTTAACCAGGCTCCGCTCCATCCTGCCCAGCCTCTCTAAGTATGGAGCCAGCAAGGCGGTAATGAAGCCAAGTGTCCAGCAGGTCATTTGACTCTCAGCTGTGGATGGTATATGTTATTACCAGAGTCTCATGGCAGGGTAGTAACGCCTTGCATCTTTGAGTCATCATATCGTCACGGTACTCAAAGAGGGCAACAGGATAAGTTGATGAAGGGATAATCAATAGGTGGATGGACATAATCATTCATACAGAAGCAAAAGATATACGCATGAGAGAAAGACATGAGAGTAACACATTACAAGTGCATAGTAAGAGTGCTCCGGCAGTCTTCAGCAATTACAGTGGAGAAGAGGTAAATCAACTCCAAAACACCAAGTGCATGTGTTGAGAGGAAGGTGGTGAGTGTGTGAGGAAGTGAACATGGCAGATTTAACAGACTGGAGAAGAGGAACAGCTCTTTGTTGCTTACCAGTCAGCTCTGTTTAATGTGCACGCCCCGAGCTACAAGAAAACAATGCTCTGTATGGGCAGGCGGACGGATGGATGGATGGATGGATGGATGGATGGATGGATGGATGGATGGATGGACGGATGGATGGACGGACGGATGGATGGATGCATTTATGGGAAAGCATGGTTGAGAGTTGTGTGCCCGGTTCATTGTGAGGTATTATATTAGACTCTTAAAGAGCAAGTTGCATTCAGCGGTGATGCAATGAAGTGAAGTCTATGACAGAAGAATGTAAACCGACTGAAAGGCTTTCGACTAAGCTTGTTGGAAATCTGTTCCCAGCAATCATGAATGAACCAACCAAGATTATAAACTGACGTAATGAGTGAGATTGGCACAATACACGATATTCTTATAAACACGAGTCGGGCGACATCGTTTTGTATTTTATTCTCTTGTTATCTTTGGTGGTGGTGGTGGTGTTGGGGGGGTGGTTGTACAAGCAGACACAAACTCACTGGTCAAAGGCTGGACGAATGAAGGGAACAGCAAAACACCCCCACAGCACAGATTAATAGCCTGGACAAGCCAGGAAACACAACACAGAGGTGACAGGACACACAGTGACAGCGTAATGACGACTGCTGCTTCTGAAGGCACTGCACCCCAACAATGAAGCTATATCAATAGCTGGACGCTCTCTGCCAGAAGGATATTGAGTTATGATGGCAGATATATGACTGACGCACATTGGAAATTGAGTCTTATTTTGATGTTACAGGATGAGGTGATAACATGCAGAATGTAAACGTCTCCCGAAGCCAATGTGTTGGAAGCAGTCTTCGGATTTGTCTCAGAATATAAGAGGGTTCTCTTGGCCTATGCTCCACCCTCCACAATGTTCGGTATTTGTAATCCTGCTGACAGATGGACAAGCAAACGAACAAGAAAACAACAGGTGAAATCATAATCTCCTTGGCAGCGGTACCTAAAGCAACCTGTGAGAATCAGTTGCACCTCGTTGGTGATTGCACTCCACAATTGAGCCGATCCTCTCTGTCATCTCGATAACAATCACTCTACTCCCTCCTTCCCCAGGTTGGAATAAACGAGTGGACTACGAGCCAGGGACGGGCAGCAAGCAGCTGTTTCCCAAGATGCATCTGGAGACCTGTGGAGGGCCGCTGTCGTCAGTGAGGACCACGGTGGAGCTGCAGACCAGCCACATTGGGAAGGGCTGCGACCGGGAGACCTACTCAGAGAAATCTCTGCAGAAACTATGCGGTTGGTTCACCTGTCTTCTGTAATTGTGCTTCTGTGACCATATTGAGTTGAACCTGTGGCAATTAGGAAGGTGGTTGAAATGTAGAACACAGTAGACGGTCAATCAGAGATTATCTGTCATTGAGGCAGCAAAATGAAAGATACTTCAGTGACGTGAAGGTAAACTGCTGCTGAATACACCAGTCGGATCCATGTAGAGATTACCAGTCAGACAGAAGGGCCTGAGTCCCATTCCTCTCTTCTTTATAGACCAACATCTTAAAGCTCCCAGTTCATGGTGCTCTCTTATCTCTGCTTGTGTCCCTGGTAAAACCCTATGCTAAATGAAGGCATCAGAATGGAGACTAACAGCTTTGTCACTAATGATGTGACAGAGTGGGGCAGCGGCGTGGCCGCCCAAGATGCAGCCACACATTCTCCTCAGTGACTGATGAGTAGCCGAGCCACAGTGTCGGTGCCCAGAGCGCCAGCAGAGCAGCCGAGCAACGCACTCCCCCCTCCCTGTCCACACTGCAACGCCAGCAGGGGGCTGGATTCATCATCTTTGACTAACGGCCTTCAAAAGCCCCATTCCAGCTCATCTGAATGCATAACGTCCCCTCCCTGCCTCCCCTGGCTCCCGGTCCATGCATGGTTTACCACTAAAGAGCCCTTTTCAGTCACCTCATAATCATTATCTGATAGCAAAAAGAATAAATTGTAATTGCCTTTTTTAAAGTGCAATCAATTTGAGATAATGTACAAAGACATCGGGCAAAGAGAAAGCTGCAGCTGTGTGCTGGAGAAGTCGATGCGTATTTATTTAATGAGGTAATGTAATTACAGGAGTGAGAATGTTGTTGTTGTCATGTGTTCAAAGTAGAGAAAAAACAGAGCTTACGGACTGAAAAACACGGATGAATGTGCTAATGTGTTATTAGCAGGGATGAACAGATGCATATTGGAATTGTTCGCCTGGACAAGGGAGACGCGGTGATTTCTGACATTGCCTATTTATTCCTCGGAACAGCAAGGTTCCTGTATCGCATTGATTTATTACCATCTGTAAGCTGTTACAAATGATTTTTAAATGTGGTTTAAAGTGTGGAGATGCATTTTTCACTGTCCCACAGAAGGGCGAATATAGATCGGTGAGGGCATCGAGGAGCAAAGTTGCAAAAAATACCGTTTGTGAAGGTGACAGTTTGAAGACAAAGATTGTTTAGGAGCCAACATACTGAGCTTATCCTGTCAAGGGAAGGATGGGGCTTCTTTTGAAGGGAAGTGGAGAACGGGAATGACTCAATACAACGCTGGAATGATGAGTGTTTGCCAGGATGGGTGTCAAACCAAAGTCTCAGCTGTGAAAATGATCCGTTGGTTCGCTCCACATGCTGTCCTTCTTACAAGTCCTTGCATGCTCTTTGTGCTACTCGTCAATTGGCTCCCTCTGTTTCGCTGGCGGTACATTTCATCTCTTTCCTCTTGAAAGTCAGTTTCATCTGCCATGAATCAATACCAGCATCCTCTGTCAATCTCGGCCCATTGATTACATATTTAGCCCCGCCGCCTGCCTAACTCACAAGTAATCATTGCCAAGGTAAAGCCAATATGCACTGCATATCTGCTGTGATCGGTATTGACACATCCTCTGTCCCACCTCGTATTTGTCCCGATGACTCCAGGGGCCTCCTCGGGCAGCACTGACCTTCTCCCTGCCCCCGGCACCGCCACCAACTGGACAACATCCCTGGTGACTGACAGCGGGAGGGACAGTGACTTAATCTTCAGGTTTGACGGTCATCAGGCAGCTAAAATCCCAGACTGGGTCGTCCCCCAGAACCTGACGGACCAGTTCACCATAGCAACCTGGATGAAGCACGGGCCAAGTCCTGGGCTCAGAGCTGAGAAGGAAACCCTGCTCTGTAACTCAGATAAGACTGGTGAGTAGTGAGATTGACTATAGGATTCATCCAATGCCAAGAGAAGTCCTGGGATGACATCATCTTACATACAGATGTATATATTATAGCATGCACACGTTAAAGGTGTTTTCAATGTATGTATGGACTTAGCCGATTTAATGAGATTGTTGCTAACTGACTATCATATTCAAAGCGTGACAGGAATTTAATTGTTTGAGTCCACATTTAGTCATTTTTATTTATTTAACTATCAATTTATCCATCACTTCAATGTATTGTGAGACCTCACTGCTGCTGAGCGTTCAAGCATCCTCACACACTGATATACACTCGAATGATGTTTAGCTCGATCTGATAATACTGTCTAATTGGCTATCACCACAAATATTTCTCTCCACCAAGGGTGTTAATTTCCAATTACAGCTCATTATAATGGAAGACATAAAGTTCATAAACTTTATGTAAAAGCCCGTTTATGTGTTTGTACAGCCTCTATTAAATCAATCAGATAGTTATTGTTGAAGAATTGTCTCGGTTTGATGATTGAACAAAGGTTGGAGTTCTTCAGTGGTGCAGCATAACAAAGTCATTAACTTCAAGACCAAGAAACAGTGTTTGAGATGAATGTGAAGAGCGGAATCCCTTTGGAACAATACTGTTGTCTCGGTCTTTTTAGATAAAGCCTGTCTTTACCCCGACACTGAGAGTGTGGTGTTTTTCTCCTGCCCTCCCACAGAGATGAACCGCCATCACTACTCACTGTATGTCCATAATTGCCGGTTGGTGTTCCTGCTGAGGAGAGACTTTACCCAGGTGGACACCTTCAGACCTGCCGAGTTTCACTGGAAACTGGAGCAGGTAAGAGGCTGACGTCCGGGCACATGCAGTGGATGAGGGAGTGCGTGTGTCACCTATGTTAATAGCTCAGCTCACCTTGGTGGATTTGATTGAGTAGGTTGCGGGTCAATGAGGCCTGGATGTTGAACTGACACCTGATTATTTTCTTTCTAATCTCCGCTTAATCCTTGTTGATCTGTCTCTCAATGTGTCTGGAATTGCTGGTTTTCTTCCACAGTGCGACATAAGGTTTAGTATGTAGAGAGGACTACTGGTGTGCCCACAGGACCTCGCGTACTGTAGCTTTACACGCAGCCATGACTTTGTGTGTGTGTGTCACGTACAGGAACTTTCCTTTTTAGTGCTCGGCTGCAATAGAAATCCTCTTAATTAAAAAAGACCTAACTATTAATTAACCCCAATTCGTTCACACCACTCCACTTAATGGGTAATTTAATTAGTTTTCAATTTCATTTTAGTATTAACTTTCTTGTCCATATTTTAGTGCAGCTTGAGCCGCCGTTTTTCTCGCTTTCATCCGCCATTCCATCGTCTGACATGTCAACAAGTAACATTTCAAACACGTTCAGGAACAAACAGCAGGGTTTGTGTGTGTGTGTGAGAGTGTGCATGTGTGTGTGAAGAGTAGCTGTCTGTTGATCAAGGCTGCTGTCCTAAAGCCAGGAAGGTCACCTCTGCTTGCAAGACCACACGCTAACCTAACGAGGACATCTGATTCAGGACCGGGACGCACAGCTGAGTCTGGGCATCCAGATGCAGCACCCGGGGCTACGATGATCAGGGAGATCACTTCATACGGTAGCTTGCTGACTAGCACGTAGCTGTTGTGTGAGGCATCATCCGGAGGAATTTAGACACAGAGAATTTCCCACAGAGCGTTTTTCATTCGTCTCATCCTGCTCCACATTCAAGAGGCCTTTGCATGAGGAAGAGTTTCTCTTCACTGACCAGGAGGAAATGTTAGAAATGGGTAGGGATGTAATTGGTGAATTGAAAATCGGTAAATCCCCCAAAAACTCAAAACTGGTACGATGATGCACTTAGTGTAGTACGAGGGGGAGAGAATGGCAGATGTGTTTGTGCTGCAGGGCAGCACACAAGGGAAAGAACTCCCTCTCCACTGTTCCCATGGGAAACGTCACTTTGCTTTGCTCCCAATTCCCGTAACCAACTCAACAAACCCTGATAGTACCTGTGACTCCTGCACCATTAAATAAAATGATCCAGAGATTTTGTCGGGCAGCTACATATATAAGTTATGATGCTGTCCTTGGGGACAGCTCACCCCGTCAAAGACAGACTTGTTATTTGACATAAAAATAAAACCGTCTGCTGTGAAGAGGTGGGTGTAAGCTGTTTTATCATGTTTGCTTTTGCAGCTATTCAAAGCTGCATCCCTTTGTGAGCATAATTATATCTGGTCAAACTTAGTTTTAATCAATTGTACTCAAATGAAGCCTGACAGTTGTGCAGCATCAGTAGGTGGTTACAGGTCAAAATCATCTGGCCGCTCAATGAAAAGCAACGAAACAGAGTCAGTATAACACAAAATCAAGTGACAAACAAACCCAGTCTCCCCTTCTGAAGAACTTTATTAACACATTATTGATTGACAAAACAGCCAATTATAAAGTTATGACTTTACTTAAAACTTGCCTCTGATTATGTGATTCATCAGACTTTAATTTATTCTACTATAATCTGTCATTAAAGAGTTTGTAATGAAATAAATAGCTGCCCGCTATTGTTTTAATTTGTGACGCATTAAGTTGAATCTAGTTTGGGGGCCCGCAGGGGCTTTTTCCTTTTTAGTCACAGAGTCTTGAAATGCAATTTACCAACTACCAACACATCACAGCTGGTCGTCTTCTGGTGTCACACTGGATGGAATTTCAAATTAAAGAAATTGTAGATTGACTGGGTTTGGACTTTTTGGTGGATAATAAGATTATTTAAGTGGTAAGATAACTACGGTCTTGTCTAAATTGATCTTGACTTTCTCTCTTTTTAATTCATTCCCTCCAGGTGATAAAAGTTTCTACAGGCGGCGTTAGAACGCCGTACATCTTCTCGTAAAGAGCTGCACAATAGTTGTTAAACTGCCGTTTCCTGAGCGCTTTAGAATCTCCTCTCTTGCATGTCTCCCTCATCCTCCTCCCTCTTGTTAATAGTTGTCTGCTAAACCTGCAGGGCATGAAAGGAAATTTTCATTAAGTCGCTATCTCCTCTCGCCTTCTCGCCGCTTCCTCCTCATCTGCTAATGTGATATAAACAAAATGAACTTCTGAATACCTCCAACCCACAGAACAATCGTCCCCGCTCTTTACATTAGTTTATCACGGAGGTCCAATTAGTTTCTCTTACAATCCAATCAGGGATGGTAAGTCACTACACAATGAGATGGTTTGCAGATATTAGATGTACCTGCTGAGGAAATGACTGTGCTATCTGTTAAGACAGACCGAGTCCTTTGAGGCGGCGTGGTTTTATGTGTAAAGGCCTTTTGTATTCAGCGTGATTCAGTATTTTTAAGCGAAGGTAACTTTGCGGCGTGCATTGTTGAGAGAGTCGGCTGGAGAGCTTTATCGACTCAGATGAAGAGCTTTGCATTAAGTTTGTATTGAAGGTGTCTTTTGTGCCCAGTGTCTTAATCTTTAAATGCATACTTTCATTCAAGCGTCTCAAAGAAGGAGACTGCCAATCTTGTTTTCAGCATGAGCCAGCACTGAATGAGATGCTGCTTGTGTTATAACTATGTAGAGAATGGGATTTCAACTGCGCTGTCAATAAATTACCTTTTGGCGCGTGCAGGTCTGCAGGAGAATCAGAGGCTGTTTGCAGAAGTAAAGCTTCAGACTTTGTTGTCAGCTGCACTTTACAGTTTCTAGACGTATAAAACTCATCATCTTAATAACAATATTAACCAAACATTTGAAAACCTTTTACTTACTAAACTGTGTTATATTAAGTTGTTGGTTGGTCGGATGTTTACAGACATTTATGTAAAGGACCCACTTCATGCAGCTGTTGGAGGTCTTTCCTACAGACGTCCTAACATCTCAGCGGTCATGACGTTTTAAACTCTTATTTAAAGCTGAAGTCTGTTGCAGAGATTCTTGATTCAGTAAGAACATCCAGGCTGATACACATAAGATACACGTTGGGTTCTGTAAGTGTTTCAGATTGAATTTGGCTTTTGAAAATAATTAGCTATTATTCATTCAATAATTATTTATATTTAGGAATAATATTTAATTTACAATCAATTGGCCTCGGGGCACCACCCTGCCGGACAGGGAAAGAACCAATTCACTGAATCAGTCTCATTAAAATTTACTTAACTTTGGAACCCTGACTGATAATTAACTTAATAATTAAAACCAAAACTACCGTATCAATGGCCAGTAGAGACGGACAGACTTTGGAATTCTTTGCAGAGTCGACGTTGGTAATGTTCACTTCTGCACACGATTAAAACAAACTACAGCAATCACAGAATAATGTAACAAGAATAATCTAAATAACTAACTTAAGCACTGTGAGGCAAAGTGTGCGTGCGTGCGTGCGTGCGTGCGTGCGTGCGTGCGTGCGTGCGTGCGTGCGTGCGTGCGTGCGTGCGTGCGTGCGTGCGTGCGTGCGTGCTCGCATGTTCTGCGTGTGTGTAGGTACAGGCATCAACACAGGTGGTCTGAGACAAAAAGGAAATGTAACATGTGGAGGTGGGATATTTGAATGTCCCACCTTGTGTGGTTCCGTCTATGTCACTACAATATGTGTGTGATCTATGTGTACAATGATGCTTTTTCAGGATAAGCTGTTAGTTATAACATGCAAAGACAAAGCCATATACATATATATATTTTATTATATCTTCTTCGTCTTAACGGTGGTGGTAAGTGGTGCCCTGTTGCTTCTATGTTTCTAAAGACTTTCATAGTGTTTCAAGCAGAGAAAGAAATGGAAATACTCAGCGTACAGTTAGAAGAAAGTCAGCATTGTGTCCTCCTGTGTGTGATTTCGGCGTGAGGAGAGAATGAGGCGTCACTTCTGGCCTTTCAGCTGCAAAAAGAACAAGAAAACAAGGGATGATTGGGATCTAAATGAAGCTTCCACCAGGAGTCTAAATTGCATGTGAGAGTGTCATAATCCCGGCTACCTGATGGAAAACACATATTAAAACAGGAGAGCAGTCCAGCAAACTCTTTGATTGCACAGGTGGACAGCAGTGGGACATAGGACATTTAAGCGGTTGCCTGTATGGACCTCAGAGGATGATTTCTAAAGATTCAAGTGATCACATAAGAGCACGAGTCAAGAGTACTTAACAAATTCAAGTATTTTTTTTTGCAATACCATTTTAAAAATGTTAAACCTTTACATTATAATATCAATACATCAGATTTACAAAACTGATGAATGCTTTGTTGTGCAAACAAAGAAGAAGGAAGTAGAGGTGCTCTTCATAGATCAAAGCAGGGTGATCACTCTGT